>CAUYRH010085512.1:0-21167 GCA_963574655.1 Perodicticus potto
CCAGCTACTTGGGAGGCAGAGGCAAGAGACTCGCTTGAGCCCAGGAATTGGAGGTTGCTGTGAGCTGTGATGCCATGGCACTCTATCCAGGGTGACAGCTTGAGGCTCTGTCTCAAAAAAAAAAAAAAAAAAGAAAAGAAAGAAAGTTCCAGGGAGGCTGTTGCTTTCTCTCCCCCTCCAACAGCTCTGCTCACCACTCCCTGGCTCCCTGCCTTGCGCACTGGCCTCCCTGACTCAGACACTTCCTCTTTTAATTGGCGTCCGAGTCAGACTTCCCGCTGCTCAGGGTGGTGGCTTCGGTGAATCTAATCATGACTGACAGAAAGTGGGTGATTAATTAGCCGGGAAGGCTGGAGGTGGGCGGTTGCCAAGCAGAGAAACAGAAGGAAGTTAGCCCCAGAGAAGAAAAAATTAGCCCCTACCCCACTATACACCCATCACCCAACACCAGCAGCTATGGGCTGTTGGCCTATGGAAATCATCACGTTGGCCCAGCGGTGGGTGGGGCGTGGATTGGGACTCATTCTAGTCAAAGGTTAACTCTAAGGTATGATACTGAGGGTGGGAGGGGATCCTGCTTTGACCTAAAAGTAAGCCAGGATCAAATTAATTCTACAACTGAGAAGATGAAACCCCAAGGCCAGGGCCATCTCAGGTTGTATTCCTAAGGGTCTATCACCCAAAACAATGGAAGGGAGAGTCTACCATGGGCCGGGCTAGTTAAGGAAGTCCCCACTTTGCTCCCCTCCTGTGGACTGGAGACCCGGTCCTGAGTCCGAGACCCTCCAGCGAGCCTACAGGGGCTCAAGTGCCAGAACTGAAAGGATTTGAGTGCGGCAGACATGGGGTTCATTCAGTTCCTCCCTTCATCCTCCATAGCTGTGTGACATTAGGCAAGTCACACGACCTCTCTGAGCTTCCCTCTCTAAATGTGTAAAAGTGTGGTTGATAACACTTATTTCAGGAGGCTGTTGCAGGAATTAAATAAGGCAATACAGATAAAGTGGCCCAGCGCCTGGCACACGTAGGTGCTCTGCAAATGTCAATTCTCTCCCTGACCTCTGACCCCCTCCATTCTGTGCCAGCGTCACTCCCCACCCACAACCTGTCTGCACCCTTCTTGGTGACTAATGGTGCATCTGCCTCCCCCACTGATGATTGCAGGGTAAGCTGTGTGACCCTGGTGAAATAACTTCACCTCTCTGTGCCTATTTCCTCATTGTAAAGTGAGGACACCAACAGTACTGACTTCATAGGGTTCTCCCCCCTTTCCACATTTAGAAAATATATTTTAGAGCCATGACATAATTCCTAAATACAGAAAAGACATAATTCCTAAATACAGAAAAGGATACATGTTCACATTTTGCCATTTGCTTCAGGCTTTTTTGGTTGAAGAAGAAATAAAGTGTTAATGATTTTGCTACATCCTACCACCCGGTATGGTTTCTTGCACAAAGCCAGAGCCTGCAGGTTCAGGCTGGGACATGTTTGGGGCCAGAGCCTGCAGCGTGAAGGAGCATGTATGGTCCTGGGAGGTCAAGGCATCATGATTGGTAAGCCAGGGAGTATGTGCTCAGACAGACATCTGTTTTAGATAGATAACTTGGGCACATGTTGAGGGGGATGAAGGAGGAGCAGGGAGACAGGCAGCAGGGAGGCCCCCTATAATGGGGGCGGGGTGGTGGCTCAGACAGGTGGAGACAGTGGGAACACAGGACTGTGGACAGACAGACCTGAGGGCTTGTTAGAGTGTGGTTGGGGTGGGCACGGAGGGGAAGGGAAGATGGAGATGAAGTATGGACCTGGGCTCAAGATGCTCGAGTGAATGGTGCTGCTTATTGCTGCAGTCCTGGGGGCAGGAGTGGTCTAAGGCAGATGGGGCAGCATTGGTCATAGAGAGGGTCAAGGCCATGGGCCAGCAGCTCGTCGGAGATGAGCACAGTGCAGAAAGAGCACTTGGGGGCTGATGATGAACGGGGGCACGTGGGCTGGGGAGAGTGGAGGGAGAACAAAAGCTTGAGGACACAAGGATTTCAGGGACTGGCAGAGGACCCGCCCGTAGGTATGCTGGAACCCTCTTCTCTCTGGATCCTAGAGGTGTGTTTCTGCCACCCACATTCCTATTTAGAGTCCCAAGGATGCTGGAGTCCTTCTGAGGCAACTCCTTGGTCATGTGGGAGGCAGGAATTGTACACATCCCAAACCCCCATGTCTAAGCCAGCCTCACCCCTCCTTCCAAGCCTTGTAATCTAATCATAGGATAAGACCTCCGTTACTTTTTAAAATTTGCTTAAGCACCTTTGAATTAAGCTTCTGTCTTTTGTAACTGAAAGAGTATCACTAATACTTGTCTCATTGGGTTGCATGCTTGAGTCCTAATGTGAAAACTTTGTCTTAAAAGGGTTTTCCAGAATCACTCAGGTCCTTACAGTGCCTAGGGTATTCCAGTTTCTCTGGGTGTATCCTGTTAGTATTTGTTACCTATTGTTGTGTAACTAATTACAGTAGTTCCAAGACCCCAGTGGATGCCTGGAACCTCAGCTAGTACCCAACACTATATATCCCGTGGTTTGCAATCTGATCATCTAGACGGCTGCTCCTATGCTCTCTCCTACCTACTCAGATAGCCTGGACAAAGGGCTGATTAGCATCCCAGGCAGGACAGAATGGCAAGATTTAGTCTTGCTACCAGCAACAGAACACAATTTAAAACATATAAATTATTTATTTCTGGAATTGTCCATACTATTTCCAGACTGCAATTGACTGCGAGTAACAGAAACTACAAAAAGTAAAACCATGGATAAGGGGGGGACTGCTGGACCTCAATGTAGCGGCTTAAAGCAAAAGCGACAGTCAGCATCTATGGCACTGTCTCTGTGAGTTAGGGGTCCTAAAGTGGCTTCCCTGGGTGGCTCTGGCTCAGACCTTGAGTCTGGGGCCAAGAGGCTGCAGTTGTGAACATTGTCAGAATCAAAACGGAGGCACTAATGCTAAGAAAACCCTGACGAATAGAGCCAGGGAAGGCCACAGAGAGAGAGAGAGCTTTCACACTTGCATGCCTGATAGTGGAGAAGACTACAAAGATCACAGCCTTGGACAAAGGCCATCACAACCTTAAACAAAAAATGCTTCTTCGGCTCAGCGTCCATAGCTCGGTGGTAGGGTGCCGGCCACATGCACCAGGGCTGGTGGGTTTGAACCCAGCCAGGGTCTGCTAAACAATAATGACAACGATTAAAAAAGAATAGCCAAGCGTTGTGGCGGGCAGTAGTCCCAGCTACTTGGGAGGCTGAGGCATGAGAATAGCTTAAGGCCATGAGTTTGAGGTTGATATGAGCTGTGACCCATGGGGCATCTACTGAAGGCAACATATTGAGACTCTGTCTCAAAAAAAAAAAAAAAAATACTTCTTCAAGGACATCTGCCCAGAAACTGCCTGTCGAACTTCAAACTGGCATCATCCTTGTTATCGGCCCTTGTAGTCAAGAGTGATGATCTCCAAACAATTATGTAATCCTTTTCATTTTCTTTGAAAAACCTTTGTCTTCCTTTATCTCCGTGAATAGGCACATAGTTTACTATTGCATGTGTGTTCCCACCATAATACTCTATTCCCAAATGAGCATCTTTTCTTTTAAAGAGCCTCTCTCTGTTTGTCATTTAGGTTGTTGCTGTCAAGATGTTGGCCATGGCTGCACTCATATGAAGGCTCAACTGGGGCTGGAGGATCCACTTCCAAGGTGGCTCTCTCACACTAATGAATATTTGGTGCCGGCTATTGGCAGGAGGCCTCAGTTCCAGACTCCATGGGTCTCCACAGGGCTGCTTGAGTGTCTTGAAATGAAGGAGAGAATGATCCTACAGCCTGCCAGCTGGAGCCTGCACAATTTTTTTGACCTCAAAAGCCATTTTCTTTCATTTTTGTAATATCCCACTGGTCGTACAAGTCAGCCCTATTCAGTGTGGGAGAGCATCACTGGGGGTGTGAATACCAGGTAGTGGTCACTGGGGGAACCTTAGGGGTGCAGATTCTGGGCCATGTAGTGGCCACATCTAGGGCAGCTTCCTAGCACCCCTGCCATCCTGGAGAGAAAGGCTCTACCTGCCTCCAGTCCTATCTGGGAGGGAAGTAGTGCTGTGTCTCTCACCCCTGTGGGTGACTGCCCCAGCCATTCCCTAGATCTGCAGGGCTGGTCAGACATGAGGAGAATCCACCAACCCAAACTAAACAAAGGGTAGCAAAGGTTAACTCTCCTCCCCATCTTCCTTTGGACATTTGAGAATATTTCTATAATTGTGGTGGATTTTTTGATTTCCTTCTCTGACTGCTGTGGCCAGAAGGGCAGGGTTGGAGTCACATGTGATGATGGGACGTGGCCACAAAGCTACTCTTCCTAACACAGCTACTCCTGACAGCATTTTAAAGAAAGAGGTGTCGGAAAGAGCATGAGCTGTGGATAACAACAGGTTCAAATCTTGGCTCAAATACTTGCTGTTCCTCCTTGCCCAAGACAACCAAATTTCTTGATCCTCCCTTTCCACATCCATAAAATGGAGATAACAGTGTTGTCAAAAGACAAAATTACAGCAGATTTAGTTATAGATCTAATTGGTTTTTATTCATGATTTGGATCGGAGCAGTCTCCATGTTGTAAAACAGAATGCGAGCTCCCACTGGGCAATAGCAGGGCAGTGGGCTTTGGAATAAGGAGGCAGCACAATAGAAACGGTCTGAAGAGTGAAGGTCAGGTTCCTTCGGGTTACTTTTCTGAAAGGGTTAAAGGGTGGGGGTGAATTTCCTTCTAGGCTGACGCAGGTAGACTGGAATCACCTGCATTCAGGACAGCCTGGTCTGCCTTGGGATCTACCCGCTTCCTTCAAGTTTCAGGTTGATTGTGTGGCATTTGGCATGAGGCCTCTGTCTTGGTCTGGTCTGGTCTTTTGGGGCCTAGTGCAGGAGCTCAGTCAAAAGCAATTTGGTTTCTTGTAGTTTTAACACTGCCTTCTTGTACTGTTGAATGAGAAGTCAAAAGCCAACTCACTGTTCCATCGGGTAGAGCCACCCTAGCTTCCTCCAGCCCAACCTCCTGCCCCAACTACCCAGAGAAATTGTCCTATTCCACTTGGATGGCTCAGCAACCTCGTATGTGCCCAGCTATATCGGGGGGCGGGGTGCAGAGCTGTCTAGGACAAAACCAAATCATAAGTACTCTCAAAGGCTGGGTTCTAGAAAGTGTGAAAGTCCCCGTATGCACGTGACAGCAAGGGTATCTTTCTGGCAATTATGATTCTGAAGCTTTATATCTACAAGAGGAGGAGCCGAGAGGGACATAGTTACTCCTCTTGGCTCAGGTGTGCCCTGCAGGCCTGGAGTCACAGGCTGGGGGGCAACGGCCATTTTCAAACTCTACTTGCTCCCTTGGAGATGCTGACTTCACCACACGACCTCACACCTGCCCCTTGATATCCTATTACTGATAGGAGTGGACCCTACCCACCAGGTAACCTGAGGCAGAAAAAGAAGCAATAAACACATAAAAAGCCACCACTAATTTATACTATGGATACTACAAGACATCCTCAAATTCTAGAACCCAGCTTTGGAGAGTACTGATGATTTGGTGTTGTCCTAGACAGCTCTGCAACCCCCCCTGATATAGCTGGGCACATACGAGGTTGCTGAGCCATCCAAGTGAATTAGGACAATTTCTCTGGGTAGCTGGGGCAGGAGGTTGGGCAGGAGGAAGCTAGGGTGGCTCTACCCGATGGAATAGTGAGTTGGCTGGTGGAGGGGAGGGGGCGGCACAAGGCCTTAGAGGCTCTGGGTGCTTGGTGGAGCAGGTGAGACTGCTGTGGGCTCTGGTCTCCACCTGAATTCCTGCTCACAGGTTGCCTGGCAACCATTGTTCATTTAATCACCATTGACTTTAAAATAAAAATCAATTTCCTTTATGAGGGGAGCCAGAGGGCCATATTAACCACCAAGTTTAAGCAGTCCAATTTTACTGCTCAAAGATTTATGAACAAGGATGTATACAGAGCACTATTTATAGAAGGAAAAGTTTGGGGGGTGGGGAGCTGAATCAAAATGCCTGCCTGAGGGGCCTGATTAAATTAGAGCCATTTCTTACAACAGAATATTCTGTGGCTAATAAAAATAATGATTGAGATCTAAGTGTAATGACAGGGGAACATTCTCACAATGTAAGTGAAAAATAACAAGCAGGCTACAGCACAGTATGTGGAGTGCATTGCCATTTTTACTGAACAACAATGAAATGTGTGTGTATACGTGGATGTGCCTGTTAATAAAAAACACTCTGCAAGGACACACAGCAAACTGTCAGCAATGATTTTCATTGGGGAACGGGATTACAAACAACTTTTTTTTGCTGTCTTTCTGTATCATCTAATTTTAAAAATAAAACAGACATGTGTTACTTTTTTATCCACAAAACCAATAATGTCATTTCTTTTTTCAGATGGAGAATTGCAACTGTGAGTGTGAAAGGAAGAGGCTCTTAAGGGGTCAGTGGGAGTTGAGAGCAGTGGGGGTTGAGACATCTGGACAGTGGCCTTGTCCGTTCGGCTACCATAACAAAGTACCGTAGACTGGGTGGCTTGTAAACAACATACATTGATTTCACACAATTCCAGAGACTGGGAAGTTCAAGATCAAGGTGTCAACAGAGTCCATGTCTGGTGAGGGCCTGTTTTCCGACTCGTAGATGGCATATCCTCACTGTGTCCTCACATAGTGGAAGGGCCAAGGCAGCTTTCCTCGATAAGGGCGCTCATCCCATTCATGAGTGTTCTGGCTCCATAATGTGATCTCCCAAAGGTCCCACCTCCCAATATCATCACACTGATGATTAGGTTTCAACATATGGCTTTGTGGGGGGCAGATATTTAAACCATCTGCGAGAAGGCTGAGACCTCTTTCTAGGGCTATCAGAGACATTCCCAGTAGAAGGTTCCCCTCTCCTGTCTGAAATGTCCAGGCTGAAACTGGGTACTGATGGGGGGCTCTAGCCATGATGGAAGCTGAGCGAGATGTCTCCTAGGACCCCAGGAAGTGGGGAAGAATGAACGAGCTCACTGAGAGGGAGGAAGGGAGAGCAAAACATCAGGCTGAGACCAGACAGACCAGGGCTGGAGGCAGCAGAGGGCCTATCTCCTTACCCATTCCCCTTCCTCACGCTCTCCCCAGCTGGTGTTCCCTCAGGCTCTGCACTCTGGTCTCATTCACGCTCTTGGCTTCAACCACCACCTTCCCTCCTCTCCACACCTGAGCCCATTGGAGGCAGCCAGGGAAGAGAAAGATGAGGTCAGAAGAGGGAGCAGCAGGAGAGGGGGTGCAGACTATGCGGACCAGATATCTGTGGCTACCCCATGTTAAAAAGTCATGCTCAGTTATGTCACTCTCTTGCCTGAGACCTTCCATGATCTTCCTTGGGTCTGCAAGGAAGGGATAGAAGGCCTTCTAAACCTAGCTCCAGTCTCAGCCCCCCACCCAATCCCATGCATTCTTGCCTTTGTATAAGTGTGCTTCTCTCCACAATGCCACCCTTCTTTTGTCTACAAGACAAACTCTTCTTCTTTAAGACCCAGTTGAAAGATCAGCTTCCACCGTGAAGCCTTCTTAGTTTCTCCAGGCACTTGATCCTCTGTGCTTCCTTTGCACTCCCATGGACCACAGCACTCATTGTGCTTCCCCATTACTGATACTGATTTGTCTGTATCCTACTCTTAGCTTGTGAGCTCTTTGAGGCAGATGGCTTATCCACTCCAGCTCTAAGTTCAGGGCCAGTACAGGAATGCTGAGGAGGAATCTGAGTGCTCAGATGTATGGATAGATAACTGGATGGATGGGTGATGGTTGGGTGGATGAGTAGATGAGTGGTTGGATTAATGATTGGATGAATGGATGGATGGAGGCTGCTTTGGTCTGGATATGGTTTGTTTGGCCTTGCCAAGTCTCATATTGAAATTTGATCCCCAATGTTGGATGTGGGTCATAGGGACAGATCCTTCACGAATGACATGATGGCTTTATTGTGGGAATAAGTGAGTTCTCATTCTTAGATCTGGCATGAATTGGTTCTTCTTTCTTTTTTTTCAAGGGAAAAGTTATGACCCAAAGAATTGGTTGTTAAAAAGAGTCTAGCACCATTGATTCTCTCTTTTCTTTCTCTCTCCCTGTGTGATCTGTGCACATGGCTCCCCTTCACTTACCACCATCAGTGGAAGCTTCCTGGGGCCCTCACCAGCAGCAAATGCTGGCACCATGCTCCTTGTAAAGCCTGAAAACTATGAGCCAGATGAACCTCTTTTCTTTATACATTATCCAGCCTCATGTATTTCACTGTAGCAACACAAATGAACTAAGACAGATGATGGATGGATGGATGAAGTATGGGTGGATGGGATGGCTTTGTTCTCTTCACTATATGGACATGTAATTTCTTTCATCTTAAAAACAAAAGGAGAAACTCCCTTGTTCCCACACCCTCTCCTTCCCCTAATAGCAAAGCCCCTCCAAAGAGTTGAGCACCGTACCAGGCTGCCCCTCTCCTTCCATGCTCTCTCACGTGCTCCATTAAGCCTTGTTGAATGAGGTTGCCATTGACCTCCACATTGCTAAATCCAGGGGTCAGTCTCAGTTGTCAGCTTACTTGATGGTGGCAACATTTGACAAGGGCCCTTCTTTTGAAACACATTCTTCTCTTGGCTTCCAGGAATTTTTACTCTCCTGGTTTTTCTCCTATTCCAGTGATGGCTCCTTCTGTCTCCTCCTCATCTCCCCAACCTCAGACCTTGGACTTCTTTTCTGTCTTTTAAAGTTCCCTTAATGATCTCAGTAGGGAACTTTGAGGGAGCCTTCCCTGCTCCCCAAAATGGGGTCCTCTCATAACCCTCCCCCTCTGAAGAATCACAACTCCATCGTTCAGGTGCTCAGGCTAACCGTCTTGGAGCCATCCTTTACTTGTTTCTCTCTCTCACCCACATCCAACTCTTTAGTACCTTGGCTCTACCTCCAAAACAAGTTCAGAATCCAAGGGTTTCCCTCTCCCTCCACGGCTGCCTCTGAATCAAGCCACCCCAGCTCTTGCCTACTAACTCTTCATCCCAATGCTGTCTTGCCCCTACTGTTTCTTCTCAGCTCAACAGCTAGAGGGACCCTCTGAATACTTACTTCATGAAAAACCTTCCAGTGGCTTCTTATCTCATTCATTGTGGAATCTGGGGTCTTCACAACGGCCCTCAGGGTCCTTTGGGGTCTGCGCCTCTGCCCCCCGTTACTTCTCTGACCTCATCTCTGATCATCTTCCCTTGCTGCCTCCAACCTCTCCTCAGCCACACCGGGTTTGCTCCTGGATCACAGAATTTGCACTTTCCATCCCTTCCACCTGGAATGCAGTGCCCCAGACACTCACCTGGCTCATTCCTTCACCTCTTTTGGCTGGACTCAAATGTTACCTTCCCTAGTCACTCTATTTAAATTGCACCTCTAGGCTCTGCGCCTGTAGCTCAAGCGGCTAAGGCACCAGCCACATACACCAGAGCTGGTGGGTTCGAATCTGGCCCAGGCCTGCCAAACAACAATGACATCTACAACCAAAAAATAGCTGGGCATTGTGGTGGGCGCCTATAGTCCCAGCTACTTGGGAGGCTGAGGCAAGAGAATCACTTAAGCCCAGGAGTTGGAGGTTGCTGTGAGCTGTGATGCTACAGCACTCTACCCAGGGCGATAGCTTGAGGCTCTGTCTTAAATAAATAAATAAATAGCACCTCTAGCCTCCCACCCCACCCCTGCTCTCTTGTTCTGCATAACGCTGGTCACCGGTTTCACACTTAGAACTTACCTGTTTGTATGTTGTCATCTCCCTCCATAGAAAATTACACAAGGGTAGGGACTACACAAGGGTAGGGACTTTGAGTTTTTGTTTCCTGCTGCATCTTTGGTGCCTAGAACATGGCACAGCACATGGTCGGCTCCTTGTAAATGTGGGTGTGTGACACACAGCACCACACGCCAGTACTGCTGTCCCCATTTTTTTTGGATGAGGAAGCAGAAGCTCAGAGAGGTTTGTTAGCTCAGCAGTAGCCACTCTAGTCATAGGATGATCTGAACTTAGGCAGCCTGACTCCAGAGTATGTATTCTAAATACCGTGTGCTACTCTTCTGAGCCTCAGTTTTCCCATCTGTGAAGTGGGGGAGATTATAATAAAGCTGCCCTGCAACTCTTAGAAGGGTTGTTTGAGGCTCACATAAAATGACATCTTTGTGTATATTTGTTCAAACCATGAAACTGGATAAAATGTCGACTATTGTCACTTTCTCTCTCCTCTCAGGAATTAACGTGGACAAGAACGTAGAGATATGCTAAGATTTAGGGATGAGAGGGACAAGTTCAGGACTATCATCACTTCCAGGCATGTGTCAGATGGCTTTAAAGGGTTGGCACCTCCGTGTAAGGAGCAGAATCTGCAGGGATCCATTTATTTTTCCATCTTTCCTTTCACTCTTCCATCCATCCATCCAAATGTCCTGCTGCTAAGGAACCCACAGCAGGGGGAGGGGGTTTATGTTGCTCCCCACACAGAAAGCCAATTACTGAGACAATGAGGATTGTCAAGGAAGAAAGGATTTATTCCAGGAGATGCACCTGCTGGGTGGTGGAGGCACAGGCTGCCCCAAATCACCTCCTCAACCAACAGGGTCAGGGAGTTTTATGAAGGTGAAAATGGATAATGCATGAGGGGAGTGAACATCATTACATGTTTGGAGTGGAGTGCAGGGCACACAAGTACAGTGAGAACTCGTGCTAGTACACACATCCCATGAACAAAACAGTGGTGGATAAATCCCTCCCAGGGTAGAGATTTTAGTATTATAATGAGTTGGGGTTTAATATTGGTTACTTTTCAGCCTTGGTGCAGGCTCAGTGAGTGGGTCCTTGGGTGCAATCTGCAGTGCGTACCTCTTATCTTTTCTGGACAAATAGGTGGTAGAAGGCTCTGTAGTCATCTCAGGGCTGCAAGGAGGTTCTGCTGTTCCCGGGAGAGAAACTTGAAAGGGAACGCATCAGTGCAACAGAAAGTTACACAGTTCTGGTCAGCAAATCTTGCTGGCCTGGGACCTTGAAGCATAAGAGAACTATATAAAAAAATTTAAGAAGAGTTTTCTTGCTTCTGGAGCCGGTTACAATGCATCCTTCCAATCACCTATCCGTTCATCCACCTGTCTTTCCTGCATCATTCATCCTTCTATCCATTATCCACCTCCCTTTTAATTCTCCACCCGTTGTCCTTTCTTTTGTCCGTCCATTCATCTGTCAGTCCCTCCATCCTTGCACTCATCTATTATCCTATGTCTCTTCATCCATTTTTCCATCCAATCATTTCTCCAATTACTCAATTTCCCACATTTCCATCATTTTACACCTGTTTCCTGAAAGCCCTTTGTGAGCCAGGCCCTGGGCTCGGAGCTGGGGACATGGGGACCCATAAAACATGCACCCTCGTGGAGCTGAAGGGGAACTCAGACAAGTGCAAGGGGATAAGGTGGCAAGGTACCCAGCAAGGCTCTTGGTGCACAGTGCTGAGGCCCTGGAGTGCTAAGTAACTTGCTGGCCCTGGAGCCCGAGCTATGAGTGACTATGAGGTTGGACAATTAAGTCTGAGAACTCATCCTAGAAAAAGTGCTCCGTACCTCATTGCTGAATACCGCTACGATCACCTTCGAAGTGCTCCCTTCGGGAAGCCATGCACGGACGCCACACCTAGTCCAACCTTCAGAGCAATTATTACGACCAGCGCTGCAGGTTGTCAGCGCTGTCATTGTGCAAGGACTGACAATTAAGTTCATGAACTCATCCTAGCAAAAGTGCTTTGAAGGGTGAACTCGTTGCTGGGATCAGTGCATAGCTTCTCGAGGTGACTGTAGTGATATTCAGCAATCAGGTATGGAGCACTTTTTCTAGGATGAATTTGCAAACCTAATGGTCTGACTTCATATTCTTCTCTCTTCACCCTTCTGTCTCCTTTCTGAGAGAATTACTTGACCATTGTCATCTTTGGGGATAAAATGCCAGGGCCAGGACTGCACGTGATGAGGACACCACACTGACTGGCTATCTTCATGGGGTCGTGATTTCCATGACACCAGTGCCCTGGGCCCAGCTGGGTGCCAGTAGGCAGAGGCCATGCAGGGGAGGGAACAGATAATTCATTAGTCACGAAGGCCAGCCACGCTTTTCACATTAAGCCTCTTTATCTCCTTGCAATTGCATCCGATCGAGGCAATAAAAAGCAATTTGGTTAAGTGGTAAATTTAATCACGCTACAGCCATTCAGAAACCACTTAACGCCTCTGACTGTGACAGCACCTTGGCTCTGTGCTTATTTGGAAAGCAAGCTTCTTCCAAACACAAGGCTTTCAGGGCCTTGGCAACTTGGTTTGTAGGATGAAAAAAATGACAGCACGCCTTTCTGTCTCAGCCTTTTCATCTTGAAGAGATGAAAGAGAGGGAACGTGACGAATCTTGTTTTTCATCTCTTCCTCCCAACAATTGTGTGAGCGTAGGCGCACCTTCATCTCAGAGGCTGAAACTGGCTCTCAGGGAGGTGAACTTCCTGGCTGGAGTTCAAATCCAGGGATGCCTTTTCCCTGAGCCTTTGCCTCCTATTCATTTGTATTATTTTTAATTATCATATCTTCATATATTACCTTTATAATTAAAATTCTTTCTGTTATGTTACCTAGCCCCCCTGAGTGGTTCCCACTTTATCTCCTGATCTCTCTCATCAACTGGCTCCCCTCCTCCCCGGCCACCAGGTTCAAGCCCATATGTCTTCACGACAGGCTCACTGCCACCCCCGCCTCTGCCCCTATGATCTTTCTGTACCTAATCTTGATGTCCTCTACTTGTCCACTATGTTACTGCCTGAGGGATCTTTCTAAAGAACTGATCTGGCCAAATTTCTGTCCTCCTGAAAACCCTCCTGGCTCCCATCACCCACAGGGAGCCCTTCCCAAAGCCTCAGGGGGCAGTGAAGTGGCTGGGGAGGTGTCAGGCTACCTTTCTGTCCTGGCTGCACAGTGTAGCCACCGTCATGCTCCATGATGTAGCCACTGCCATGTTCTGCCTCTCCTTGCTCAGAATCCATCCATGGCTCTCCACTCACGCAGGGTAAAATTCTAGCATGCTGGGGTCATTCAAACCCCTTCACACTTCAACCCTAACCTGCCTTCCCTCCCACCAGACTGGCCCTTCAGCCCAAACAAAGATGTACCTTCAAATTTCAAATTGAAGGGCTCGATGCCTGTGGCTCAACGGGCTAAGGCGCCAGCCATGTACACCTGAGCTGGCGGGTTCGAATCCAGCCCAGGCCAGCCAAACAGCAATGACGGCTGCAAGCAAAAATGGCCGAGCGTTGTGGCGGGCGCCTGTAGTCCCAGCTACTTGGGAGGCAGAGTCAGGAGACTCACTTAAGCCCAGGAATTGGAGGTTGCTGTGAGCTGTGATGCCACAGCACTCTATCCAGGGTGAAAGCTTGAGGCTCTGTCTCAAAAAAAGAAAAAAAAAAAAAAAGAAAGAAATAACTGGTTCTAGGCTTGGCACCTACAGCACATACACTGAAGTTGGTGGGTTTGAACCTGGTGTGGGCCAGTTAACCAACAATGACAACTGAAACAAAACAAAAAATAGTCGGGCATTGTGGTGGGCGCCTGTAGTCCCACCTACCTGTGAGGCTGAGGCAAGGGAATCTCTTAAGCCCAAGAGTCTGAGGTTGCTGTGAGCTATGATGCCACAGCAGTCTACCCAGGGCCAGAGTAAGACTCTGTCTCCAAAACAATAAAGATAAAAAATAAAAAAAAAAGTAAAAGCAAGCACTTACATTTTCCAGGAGGCAAACAGCAGCAGGATTCCCAAGAAATGCTCTTGTTGTGAATGCGTCTGCTATGAAAATCGGGAGCTTCATTTTCCTTGCAAGTTGTTTCTGCAAACTCTCAAAATTGCTTTACTGGTAGCTTGCTATATTTCCTGTTGTTGCAAAAAGTCAAAAAGTTAATGTTTTACTTCATGTACAGAAGCAATTAATAGTTCCCAGACACAAGCTCCAGAGATATTCTAACACACATTTAAAAACATGTGATTCCCTAATTTTTCTTTTTCTTTTTTTTTTTTTTTTGAGACAGAGCCTCAAGCTGTCACCCTGGGTAGAGTGCTGTGGCATCACAGCTCACAGCAACCTCCAATTCCTGGGCTCGAGCGAGTCTCTAGCCTCCGCCTCCCTAGTAGCTGGGATTATAGGCGCCCGCCACAACGCCTGGCCATTTTTGGTTGCAGTCGTCATTGTTGTTTGGCGGGCCCGCGCTGGATTCGAACCCGCCAGCTCAGGTGTACATGGCTGGCGCCTTAGCCCGTTGAGCCACAGGCGCCGAGCCAGATTCCCTAATTTTTCAAGCCTCTAAATTGAATTTGTTTGAAAATAATGGCTGAATGAAATTATTTTCAAATTTCGGATTGACTTTTCATACTATACATAGAACTTAGCAGTATAATCATGTTCTTCCTCAGAGTAGCCCAAACTAGCTTAAAGAAGTGCGTGAACCGTCCAAAGGGCTTTTATGTTATTTACAGCTTCCCAATGAAGGTTAGTCCCCTTTTAAAAGAATGCATTTTTATCTAATTTAAAAATATACTCATGATAAAACCTCGGAAAATAAAAAATGACCTGTAACCACATAAATCAGTAATAACACTATTAATATTTTAGATGTACAGTTTTCTTTTGTTTTTTTTGAGACAGAGCCTCAAGTTGTCACCCTGGATAGAGTGCTGTGGCATCACAGCTCACAGCAACCTCCAATTCCTGGGCTCAAGCAAGTCTGCTGCCTCTGCCTCCCAAGTAGCTGGGACCACAGGCGCCCGCCACAACGCCCGGCCATTTTTTGGTTGCAGCCACCATTGTTGTTTGGCGGGCCCGAGCTGGATTCGAACCCGGCAGGTCAGGTGTACGTGGCTGGCGCCTTGGCCCGTTGAGCCACAGACGCCGAGCCGATGTACAGTTTTCTATCAGAATTTTTATTCTTTTTATAGTACAGTCAGCCCTCTGTATCCTCGATAGATTAAATCAAGATCCCTTGAAGATACCAAAATCCTCAGATGCTCAAGTCCCCTTTGTAAAATATAAACAGAGCGTCCACTTATAGTATAAGTATTTTGCAAGAACACTAAATGCTTCTAAACATAATTTTAGTAGATTTACAGTAGGCTTATGGATATTGCTATAAGTTATTTAACCATATCCACTCACTTAACCATTTTCCACTGACTTGGACAATTTGGGTAAGTATTTAATTCGTGTATAATTTGTCATTTGTAAAGATAATATAGTGATCAAACTTACTGAATGTAAATCTTGGTTTCTGATTTTTTTTTTTTTTTTTTGTAGGGACAGAGTCTAACTTTATCGCCCTCAGTAGAGTGCCATGGCGTCACACAGCTCACAGCAACCTCCAACTCCTGGGCTTAGGAGATTCTCTTGCCTCAGCCTCCTGAGTAGCTGGCACTAGAGGCGCCCGCCACAAAGCCCAGCTATTTTTTTTCTGTTTTGCAGTTCGGCTGAGGCCGGGTTTGAACCCACCACCTTCAGTATATGGGGATGGCACCCTACTCGACAAGCCACAGGTGCCACCCAGTTTCTGATTTTTTTTAATTATAATAAATTCCTTAAAAATAAAATCCTTAGATCAAAGCACATAGATACTTCAACTTACACAAACAGTTAAATTTATCTGCAGAAAAAGTATACCAATATAGAGTATTCCACGATTGCTAATCTGATAGATAAAAAAATCTTTTTTTTTTTTTTTTTGGAGACAGAGCCTCAAGCTGTCACCCTGGATAGACTGCTGTGGCATCACAGCTCACAGCAACCTCCAATTCCTGGGCTCAAGCAAGTCTCCTGTCTCTGCCTCCCAAGTAGCTGGGACCACAGGTGCCCGCCACAACGCCTGGCCATTTTTTGGTTGCAGCCATCATTGTTGTTTGGTGGGCCCAGGGTGGATTCAAACCCACCAGCTCAGGTGTACGTGGCTGGCGCCTTACCCCGTTGAGCCACAGGCACCGAGTCTAGATAAAAAAAATCTTGAAGGGCTGGGCACGGTGGCTCATGCCTGTAATCCTAGCACTCTGGGAGGCCAAGATGGGTGGATTGCTTGAGCTCAGGAGTTCGAGACCAGCCTGAGGAAGAGTAAGACCCCCTCTCTAAAAAATAGCTGGTTGTGTGGTGGGCACCTGTAGTCTCAGCTACTAGGGAGGCTGAAACAAGAGGATCACTTGAGCCCAGGAGGTTGAGGTTGCAGTGAGCTATGAAGCCATGGCATTCTACCAAGGATAACAAAGTGAGACTTTGTCGCAAAAAAAAAAAAAATCTTGAGTTTTGTTTTGTGAGACAGAGCCTCAAGCTGTCACTCTGAATAGAGTGCGTGGCATCACAGCTCACAGCAACCTCCAATTCCTGGGCTCAAGCGAGTCTCTTGCCTCTGCCTCCCAAGTAGCTGGGACCACAGGTGCCTGCCACAACGCCTGGCCATTTTTTGGTTGCAGCCGTCATTGTTGTTTGGCGGGCCCGGGCTGGATTCGAACCCAGCAGGTCAGGTGTACGTGGCTGGTGCCTTAGCCCATTGAGCCACAGGCGCCAAGCCAAATCTTGTGTTTTTATTTCCATTTTTTAGATTATTCTAATTGGACTATAAAAGCATAAATTCAGAATCTCTTCTTTTCATCATAGCTATCATCTCAGCTCCTAGAAGTGTCTGACACAAAACAAATATTTGTGTTTGAATCAATTGTTGTATCAATTAAATAATAACATGATGAACATACATCAAAACTGGAATTTCACACATTGGCTAAAAAAAATTAGGATTTGGCATTATGGTATCGGCAGTCAATACTTCAGTTTTAGTAGCATCAACCATTATAGACAGCACATCATATACCAATTCATTTATATAATTATTTGGAAATTTTCTCTTCTTAGAAGAACTCTCCAATTTTGTCTGAAAAGGCAATGCAACAAACCCTGGACAATGAATTATAAATGTTCCAAGTCAGGACAATCTCGTTCTCCTTTGCCAAATGCTCACGCTTTCCAGATTCTTTTGCAATTAGAGATGGCCCTATGACCCAATTAGGGAAAGATTGCTAGAGGAACTCTGGGGAAAATATTTTGCTTTCTGATTAAAGAGGCAGACCTGGGGTTCAAGACAAGACTGAGTAACACAGTGAAACCCTAGTTCTACAAAAAAAAAAAAAAAAAAAAGCTGGGTGTGGTGGCTATGCCTGTAATTCTAGTTCTCAGACAGGTCGATCTCCTAAGGTCTTGAGTTCAAGACCAGTCTAAGCCAGAGCGAGACCCTGTCCCTAAAAACAGTTGGGTGTTGTGGCAGGCACCTATAGTCCCTGCTACTTGGGAGGCTGAGGCAAGAGAATTGCTTAAGCCCAAGAGTTTGAGGTTGCTGTGAGCTATGACTGCACAGCACTCTACTGAAGGTGACAAAGTAAGACTCTGTCTCAAAAAAAAAAAAAAGAAAAGAAAAGAAAAAGAAAAACACAGAAAAATTAGCCGGGCGTGGTGGCATGTGCCTACAGTACCAGTTGCTTGGGAGGCAGAGGCAGGAGGCTAATTTGAACCCATGTTGTAGTGGGCTATGATGATGCTGCAGTACTCTAGCCCACGTGAGAGACCAAGACCTTGTCTCAAAAATAAATAAATAAATGAGGGTAAACCTAAGAGAATAGACTGTTGCCACCCTATCCCCCTTTTCCTGTGTTGAACATGTTCCTGATGCAGAGAAATACAATAGTCATCTTTCAAACCATGAGGTGACATATATGAAGATGAAAAGTTAAAAATCTAGGTGAGAAAGAGTATGGTTTTTTGTTTTGAGTTTTTTTTTTTTTTTTTTTGAGACAGAGTTTTACTTTGTCACCCTTGGTAGAGTGCCGTGGCGTCATAGCTCACAGTAACCTCAAACTCTTGAGCTTAAGCGATCCTTTTGTCTCAGTCGCCTGAGGAGTAGCTGGGACTCCAGGTACCTGCCACAATGGCCCGCTATTTTTTAAAGATGGGGTCTCGCTTTTCCTCAGGCTGGTCTCAAATTCCTAAACTCAAGCAATCCACCCGCCTTGGCCTCCCAGAGTTCTAGAATTCCAGGCGTGAGCCACTGAGCTTGGCTTGAGACCATGGTTCTTAAAGATGTAGTTAACCTGCTAAATAAATGTTAAAAGCTCTCACCTCCAAACTTGTTTGATACTTGTAAATAATAACATCCTTAATTTCAAACTATTGTTAGTTCATGTGTAGCCAGACAATGGCTCCCCCAAAGATGTCCACATCCTAACTCCCAGAACCTGTGAATGTATATTGTTACATGGCAAGGGGGAATAAAGCTTATAAGTGAGATTAAGGTTTAATCAACTGACCTTAAAATAAAAAGTGTTCTGGATTACACAGGTAGGCCCAACGTAATGACAGGAGACTTTAAAAGTGGAAGAGGGGGCTCAGCGCCTGTTGCTCAGTGAGCAGGGCGCCGGCCACATACACCAAAAGAAAAAAAAAGAAAAAGATACTGGCCTATTTCATTCCCAGTGAGGGCCCTGAATTCCTGAATTGCAATGTCCTGACATGGCCGCAACAGAAGGGCAACTTCTTTATTTATTTATTTATTTATTTGAGACAGAGCCTCAAGCTGTCGCCCTGGGTAGAGTGCTGTGATGTCACAGCTCATAGCAACCTCCAATTCCTGGGCTTAAGTAATTCTGTTGCCTCAGCCTCCCAAGTAGCTGGGACTACAGGCACCCACCACAACAGCCAGCTATTTTTTGGCTGTAGTTGTCATTGTTGTTTGGCAGGCCCGGGATGGATTTGAACTCGCCAGCTCTGGTGTATGTGGCTGGTGCCTTACCTGCTTGAGCCACAGGTGCTGAGCCTATTTTTTTATTTTTATTTTATTTATTTATTTTTTTACAGACAGAGTCTCACTTTGTCACCCGGGGTAGAGTGCTGTGGCGTCACAGCTCACAGCAACCCCCAGCTCTTGGGCTTAGGAGATTCTCTTGTCTCACCTTCCCAAATAGCTGGGACTACAGGTGCCTACCACAACACCCAGCTATTTTTTTGTTGTAGTTTGGCCAGGACCAGGTTTGAACCCGCCATCGTGATATACAGGGCTGGTGCCCTACCCACTGAGCCACAGGTGCCGCCCCGAGAAGGGCAACTTCTCTGGTGTCTCTTCTTATAGGACCACACTTTCCATCAGGAAGCCCCCAGTCTCATGACCTCATCTAAACCTAATAACCTCCCAAAGAACTCCATGTACAAGGCCCAGTAATCATAGCACTCTGGGAGGCTGAAGTGGGTGGACCGCTTGAGTTCAAGAGTTTGAGGCTAGCCTGAGCAAAAGCGAGACCCTGTTTCTAAAAATAGCCCAGCGTGTGGCAAGCACCTGTAGTCCATTGAGCCCAAGAGTTTGAGGTCTCTGTGAGCTATAACGCGACTGCATTCTATCGAGGACAACAAAGTGAGACTCCTATCTCAAAAAAAAAGAACTCCATTTACAAATACTATCACCTTGCAGATGTGGTGTTAACATGAATGCAGTTTGGGGCACAATTTAGTCCATAGCAGCAACCCTGTCAACACCTCGATTTTGCCTATTACAACCCAAAAGTGGCAGCTTCTTCATGTGCATCGCCAACACCTCAGGAGACTGCAGGCCATGCTGGACTATCACAGCCTCAGTCAGCTGCTCAGCTCCCGGCCCAAGGCAAGGAGCCCAAGAGGGTTTGGTGGCCCCAGCCAAGAGTGCGGAGAGCTCAGGGCAGCAATGACAATGGCCTCACCAAATAGAGTAGGGAGATGTAACATCACAAAATATTAAACACTAGAAGAGGCTGAACCAGGATCATCTTTCCAGTTAGCTATAATAGCATCACGCAGCTCACAGCAACCTCCAATTCCTGGGCTCAAATGAGTCTCCTGCCTCCACCTCCCAAGTAGCTGGCACTACAGGTGCCCGCCACAACGCCCGGCCATTTTTTGGTTACAGCCATCATTGTTGTTTGGCGGACCCGGGCTGGATTCGAACCCACCAACTCAGGTGCACATGGCTGGCGCCTTAGCCCGTTGAGCCACAGGAGCCTAGCCAGATGCCTGGCACTTTAAGGAAGGTTGGGAATAGGAACTAATGTGTTAAATTATGTCTTAAACATCTGTGACAAAGGTAGCACTATTGACAACATTTATCTGTATGTCCAGGTCAGCACTCAGTAGCAATTGACTTCTACAGGAAATTTGGCTTTGAGATTACTAAGACAAAGAAGAACTAGTAGGGAGGAAACTACTAGAAGAAAAATAAGGACATGTAGGAGAAAGGCTTTAAAAGAAAAAAGGGTTAAAAAAAATCAGTGGGGAGCAAGATGGCTGCCGAGTAACAGCTTCCTTGCAACTGAGCACAGTGAGACTGGGGAAAGAATATTTCAGGCATCTCCGGCTGGTGAGATCTGCCCAGAAACATCCCTTTGGGGACACAGGGAGATGGCGTGAGACTTCTGGACCCCCTGAGGAAGGCAAAAGCAGTGCAGAACTGGCAAGTGGTTGTGTGTGTTCATTCGGTCTAATCCTGCCGGCAGCTGTAAGGATAGCAGCAGTGAGATTGCAAAGTGGAGAGGCCTTACCTGTGAGCTGTTTGGGTTTTTTTGTACTTGGCACTCAGTTGAACACCTTGGGAGAACTTGGGCAAGAGTGCGGAGGTCTTTATGTGTTGTCTAGCGCCCCAGACTGAGCCACAGCCAGACGGAGCTACCAGTGTTTGGCTGTGGGCCATGTGGAGCCATGTGGGAGAACTGCCCAGGCAAGCTCCACCCTCAGGGTTGCAGAACAAGCATCAGGCAGAGCGAGTAATCTAGTGACTGAGCAGCCTAAAGGTGGGGACTGAGACACTTTGCAGCCTTAGCCCTCAGGGGCATTGGGTGAGACCGGTTTTGGGGCCTTGGTGTGTGCCACTCCATTGTCAACTCTTTATGTTTCCGTGGTGCAGGCCAAAGTTTTGTCCCCTTCCACAAGGGAGTAGAAGGATTATT
>CAUYRH010085514.1:0-19654 GCA_963574655.1 Perodicticus potto
CGGCTGCAACCAAAAAATGGCCGGGCGTTATTGTGGCGGGGGCCTGTAGTCCCAGCTACTTGGGAGGCGGAGGCAGGAGACTGGCTTGAGCCCAGGAATTGGAGGTTGCTGTGAGCTGTGATGCCACAGCACTCTATCCAGGGTGACAGCTTGAGGCTCTGTCTCTAAATAAATAAATTAATTAATTAATAAATGAATAAATAAATAAATAAAATGTGGAGACTGTACATTAAAATATCTTGAAAAACCAGGTCTGGCAACGCTGGACCCACGTTACCACATGTCCACCACTGACCAGGTGTGATCAGCTCCTTTAGCTGGGATATCTGAAGGCCAGCTTGTCACTGCTACACCGGGGTTACCTGGCCTAACTGGCAAGATTGACACAGACCCAAGTATTTATGCTTCAAGACAGGTTGGGCAAGGTGGCTCATGCCTATAATCTAACACTCTGGGAGGACTTGGTTTGCATTCCGGTTCTACCACTCATTAGCTGTGTATCCCCAGGCTGTCATTGGCTGGGACCTCAGTTTTACCTCCTATAAAATGGTGATACTTTGCCTCCAGCCACTCTGAAATACTGGCAGTTTGCTAAATGCTTCCTGCTGTCTCTCCCGTCTCCGGGACCTCCATGTGCAGTTCCCTCTGCCTGGAATGTTCACACTCCAGCTGTGAGGGTTACCCAACAAAAGGTTATAAACCCATCACCAAAATGCTCAGACTCGTGGGGCTTGGGGGCAGGTAGGTGGAGATCTGGAGGCTGAGAGAAAGGTGGGAAATTCCCAGGCTCAGATCAGAAGCCTGGGAGCCTCCACCTTCTCCCTAGCTCCCTTCCCCATTACTTCTCTGGTCTTCAGGTGCCTTAGGGAAGGCCAGAGAGGACCCACCACTCATGAGGGGTTGGATCCTCTCTTGGTTAATGTCCCTGCTCCCTTCTCAGCCTAGGAGCCTGGTTACTCTAAAGCTCAGGGTTGAGGTGTAGAGGCTAAAACCTCATAGAGGCTTCTGTCAGAGAGGCTGTGGGCAAGCTGAGCTTTTGTGAACCTCAGTTTCCTCACCTGTGTAGAATAGTCTTTACAGGATCGGGGGGGAGGGGAGTACATGGGATATTCCCTACAAAGTTCTTTGGACAGGACATGGCTCAGTACATCTTAGCTCTTTTATGAAATTTACACTTTTGCTGAATACCTTCTGGATGCCTGGTTACTACAGGTGGGTGTTTGGGGGCCTAACACAGCCATATACAAACCCTTTTCCCCTCCCCCCTTCTCTTCTCTTAAGACAAAGACACAAAGGATCTGACTAGCCCAGCCCCTGAGAAGTTCCTGCCAAAAGACCCTAAACTGACAGGCAACCTGTGGTATGTGCCTACCCCCCCATGGTCACATATAAAAGGGGTCTCTAATGCCCCCTACCTGCCCCTACAGATGCCATCTTTGCACAGCCCAGACAGGTCACTGTCTCCTTTCAATAAAGCTAACCTAAACTTCTCTCCTGTCTCTGGGTGCAACTGTTTACACCTTTCACTGGGACTACAAAGTCTCCCTTAAGAACTAATCTTTAGGCTTGGCGCCTATGGCTCAACGGGCTAAGGCGCCAGCCATGTACAGCTGAGCTGGCGAATTTGAATCCAGCCCGGGCCCGCCAAACAACTATGACAGCTGCAACCAAAAAATGGCCAGGCGTTGTGGCGGGCGCCTGTAGTCCCAGCTACTTGGGAGGTGGAGGCAAGAGACTCGCTTAAGCTTAGGAATTGGAGGTTGCTGTGAGCTGTGATGCCACGGCACTCTATCCACGGTGACAGCTTGAGGCTCTGTCTCAAATAAAAAAAAAAAAAAGAACTAATCTTTAGGCTTGGTGCCTGTGGCTCAAGCCGCTAAGACGCCAGCCACATACACCAGAGCTGGTGGGTTCGAATCCAGTTCAGGGCCTGCCAAACAACAATGACAACTGCAACCAAAAAATAGCCAGGTGTTGTGGCGGGTGCCTGTGGTCCCAGCTACTTGGGAGGCTGAGGCAAGAGAATCGCGTAAGCCGAGGAGTTGGAGGTTGCTGTGAACTATGATGTCTTGGAACTCTACCCAGGGTGACAGCTTGAGGCTCTGTCTCAAAAAAAAGAAAAAAAAGAACTAATCTTGACTTTAATGAAATGCCTGATTTAAGATTTTTGGACTTTGCTGACTGGGGACATCCAATTCTTAGAAAACAGTTTCCAGAAATTTTTTTTTTTTTTGAGACAGTCTCACCATGTCACCCTGGGTAGAGTGCCATGGCATCACAGCTCACAGAAACCTCAAGCTCTGGGCTTAAGCAATTCTCTTTTTTTTGAGACAGAGCCTCAAGCTGTCACCATCGGTAGAGTGCTGTGGCATCACAGCTCATAGCAACCTCCAACTCCTGGGCTCAAGTGATTCTCCTGCCTCCACCTCCCAAGTAGCTGGGACTATAGATGCCTGCGACAACGCCCAGCTATTTTTTGGTTGCAGCCGTCCTTGTTGTTTGATGGGCCTGGGCTGAATTCAAACCTGCCACCTCAGGTGTATGTGGCTGGCCCCTTAGCCACTTGAGCCACAGGTGCTGAGCCAATTTCCAGGAATTTTATCTGAAAGATGTGCACAAAGATTTAGCTTTCACTAGATTCACAGTAGTGATATTTATAAAGTGAAATTGCCTTAATGTCAAACTGTAGGATGTCAGTTAAATATGTGATGAGACAAATAGAATATTATGCAGTCATTCAGGAGGAAGCACATGGATATTTGTTGATATGGAAGGATGTTTGTATTAAGGGAAAATAATATGCAAAACAATATTTGTATATTGTATATAATTATACACACATATACGAAGAGTGCCAAAAAAGCATACACATTTTATATGCAGAGTATACAGAAAGGAAAAAGCTGTATTAAAATTGTAATGCTCACGTCATGTTTGACTTCTGCAAAGAGATATGAGATATAATATACAAGATAACAAATGTTATCAGTATATACCAAGTATTAAACTTTTAATACAGATCTTTCCCTTCTTAAAATATGTATACATTTTTGGGCACCTTCTATATGTACATTTTTTTCCCTTGTACTAGATTTTATTTTTATTTGTTTATTTTTTTAGATTTTACTTTTGTAAATTTTCTATGATTAATACCCATTTCTTCTGTGAATAAAATAGTAATATATATGTACATACATTATATATATATATATTTTTTTTTTTTTTTTTTTTTTTTTTATAGACAGAGTCGCCCTCCGCAGAGTGCCGTGACCTCACAGCAACCTCCAACTCCTGGGCTAAGGTGATTCTCTTGCCTCAGCCTCCCGAGTAGCTGGGACTGCAGGCGCCCACCACAACGCCCGGCTGTTTTTTTGTTGCAGTTTGGCTGGGGCCGGGTTTGAACCCGCCACCCTCGGTATATGGGGCCAGAGCCCTACCCACTGGCACCGCCCAAAATAGTAATATATTTTATCAACTTTTAAATTACTTGATGTTACTAAAATATAAATAAAAGTAATAATAATAGGGCAATTTTGCTGGCTGTTCCCATCTCTTTTCCCATCCTCATTTCCTGACCTGATTTTTTTTTTTTCTTTTTTTAGAGACAGAGTTTCACTCTGTCGCCCTCGGTAGAGCGCTGTGGAGTCACAGCTCACAGCAACCTCAAACTCTTGGGCTGAAGAGATTGTCCTGCCTCGGCCCCACCACAACGCTCAGCTGTTTATTTTGCTGTCGTTGCAGTTGTCAATGTTGTTTAGCTGGCCCAGGCCGGGTTCGAACCCACCAGCCGAGGTGTATGTGGCCGGCGCCGTAGCTACGGGCGCCAAGACCCTGACTTGACTCTTGATCACTTCGCATAAAAATGAGCCTCCTAATTCAATCATTTACTAACCTCGGAGTAATGTAAGGCAATGTAAAGATGAATAATCACCTTCTCCAGGCAATTTGCATGCACGTCAAATTTTGAGATTCGTGGAAGGAGGAAGTGCTTTACTTCCCAGCCTTCACTTATTTTTTTCCCACGTATCAATGATTAATTTCATCCATTCATGTCTATTTTGCTGGCGTTTTCTTGGAGGCACGCATGCGCACTCCTAGGGGCTAGAGCGGTCCCTCGCCTCAGCGATCCCGCCTCCTGAGGCCGACTATTGGTCCGCCTTGCCAGAGCGCTTCTGATTGGTGGCTCCGAGCCGGGCCTCGCTGCCAATCAAACTGTGAAAACGGCTGTAGGCCCGAATGGCTGCAGCTACGGACTCGTTTTCCGGCGGTGGCTCAGCTGCCGTGCGGTTGCCGCGGTCGCCGCCGCTCAAAGTGTTGGCGGAGCATCTGCGGCGTGACACAGAAGGTGGCCCGGGCGCGTGGCAGCTGTCGCGGGCGGCAGCGGGCCGCGGACCGCTGCAGCTGGTGGCCGTGTGGATGCAAGGCACGGTGGTGGCAGCGGGCGACGGTGAGGCCCGGCTGTGGGACCCGAGCGGAGCCTTCTCGGTGCGCGGCCTGGAGCGGGTGCCGCGCGGGCGGCCCTGCGTCACCCCAGGTAACACCAGAGCCTCGGCTGAGCGTCTCTCCTGGTCTGCGCAGCCAAGTTGCCAGGGGCTGGGGTTGTCCCTCTCCGGGCCTTTGCACTTGCCCCCCGCCACACTACCCTTCATTCTTACCTTTCGCGCAGGCAAGCTTCCTGATGATAAGCATGACCTGCAGCCCGTTTGAAAACACAGTCCTTTTTGTCACATGGCCCCTCCCCACAGGTGATATTTTTTTCTCCATCAAGTTTTGGGAAACACTGTACTACAAAACTTCCCGTCCTTGCCTTTCTCCAGGAAACCCTCTAATCCCTAGGAGCAGGGGGACCCTCCTGTATCTCTCCTTCATGGAACAGTCTTCGGCTGTAGTGAACAGCTCTTCGCCGATGTTTGCCTCTTCCAGACCAGGGCTGCTCAAACTCGAGGTGCATCAGACCACCTGGAGGGCTGCTGGATGCTCAGATGGCTGGGCTCCACCCTCAGGCAGGGCTTCTGAGTCACTTGGTTCTGGTGGGCCTGAAAATCTGCTTTTAGGACCAGCTCTCCCGGGATGCTGAAGCTGCTGGTCTGGGGGCCACACTTCAAGAAACACTGGATCAGACTGAGCCACTGGAGGGTTGGAACTGTGTGACAACTGTATCCTCCATGTCTGGCCCAGTGCTCTAAGAGCCTTTTGTTTGGGTGACAGGCATTGGGCACCCAGGATCTCTTCTTACTCATTCACTGGATGTCATTTGAGCATGTGGTGGACATCAGGTCCCATCTGTGACACTGGGCTCCTGGCAGGGGTTAGACTGGCAACAGATTTCCCAGAGGATAGTTGATCCCTGTGGAACCACTAAAAGGTGGTCCAGGGAGCCTAAAGAGTTCCGAAGGATCAGTGGGCTTTTCCTCTTCTTGTCTCCCTCTCCTCTGGAATCAGGCCAAAGTCACTTCTTTTTAAGAGCCCTTCTTGCTCAGAGAATCTTGGATTCTAATTAGAGGCAGATGGGTCCACAGCCTGTCCTGGACTGGCTGGTCCTGCCTGGGCTGCTCTGGACTCAGATCTAAGTTGAGTTCCTGGCTCCATCCCTTCCCAGATGAGCTGCCTGGCATGTTTCTTAACCTCTCTGGCTCTCCAATCCTTTTTAAAAGAGGCTAATAAATCCTCATGTTGTGTAGTTTGAGTACCATCTGTACTCAAACCATCTGTAAGGGTTCAAAAAGCTGTGACTCTTGTTATTCACTATAACTTGCTCCTGCTCCCTTCCCCCTCAGCCTCTGTCCTTGGCTCCAGTGTTAATCTACCACAGGGTTGCCAAACAGCAAGCTTCCACCTCTTTTCACATGTTTTGCAAACTAAACATGGTTTTTACATTTTTATTTTTATTTTTTGAGACAGAGTCTCACTGTTACCCTAGGCTAGAGTGCTATGGCATCTCCCTAGCTCACAGCAACCTTAAACTCCTGGGTTTAAGCAATCTCCCTGTGTCAGCCTTCCGAGTAGCTGGGACCATAGGCGCCCCCCCCCCCCCACCCCACAACACCGAGCTAAATTTTATATTTTTATTTCAGGTGGGGTCTCGCTCGTGCTGAGGCTGGTCTTGAACTCCTGAATTCTCATCACAGCCTCCCAGAGTGCTAGGATTATAGGCGTGAGGTACCATGCTCAACCATTTTACATTTTTAAATGGTTGAAAAAAATCATAATGTGAAAATCATATGACATTCAGATGTCAGTGTTCATAGGAAAGTTTTATGGAAACTCATTGAAAACTTACATAATGTCCAAGGCGCTGTTCCACTACATCTGCAGAGTTGAGTAGTTGCAACAGAGACCTTAAGTCCTCAAAAGCCTAAAATATTTACTATCTGGCCCTTTGCAGAAAAAGTTTGCTAACCGTTGGCTTTAGCATTGGTCTAACTCATAACCCATGCTGCTTGGTATCTTGGTCCCCAGGAAAAGCTCCTTGAAGGCAGGCTTGAGCAGTCTGTCACATCAGGTCCCAACCCCAGCATAAGCCTAATTCCCAGTAGGTACTTTGGTGTTTGAACAAATGGGCATCAGTGAATCTGTGACACACCCACTGGCCTGAATGCCCCCAGCAGGGGCCATGTCATTTTTCTTGCTATTTAATACCAACTCTTGCTTGACACAGCTGAGTCACTGCTTCCAGACAGAAAGCCTGAGAAGTAAGCAGGCCACTGACACTCATGATATGGTAGGCATGAAGAGAAGGTGTGGCGGCCCAGAGGAGGGACAGTCGATGCAGGCATGAGGGGTCAGGGAAAGGCTTTCTTGAAGAGGCAGCCCTGAAGGATGTGTAGGAATTACCTACGGGACCAGCGCTTCTGGGTTGCCTGGGACTTCAGGGTCCTGGGATGTGGGACTTCCCATGTTAAAACTGGGACAGTTGGCACATTAGGTCCATGTGCTGTGGGAAGATAGTACAGAGCTTCCTGGAACAGTGTGTGCAAAGGTTTGGAGGTGAGAGAGCCCAGTGCCTCGGGGGGAGCCTGGGACAGCATGTAGGGCAGCTGTGAAGGTAGGAGGGTCCCATCCTGACCGACCTCGGCAGCAGTTTGTGGAAGGACCTGCCTGCTTCAAGGTGGACTTGAGCTCTACTCACCAGGCCAGTGCAACAGTGCTGTTCCTCCCCTACTTCCTTCTCTGGAATATCCAAGCGTTTGTTTCCATAAACCCCAGGTGCAGAGTTGAGTCAGAAACTCTTCCTGCCCTGGACTTGCTCCAAGTCTGCAGGGGAAGCAGAGAAACTGACCACTCAGGTTCTCTGTGATCAGCCAGGTTCTGGAAGCTGGAGCTGGGTTTGAGAAGGTTGCTGCAGCAGTGGGGTGGGGATGGGTTTGAGGAGGACAACGCTGGCAGAAGACCGGCTGGAACCACTGTAGTAGTCAAGGCCCCCAAAGGGAGGGGTCAGTGTAGGGAGGTGGGGTGGGGGAATGGGATTTACCAGTTTGTCTAATCTTATGTCCCTGAGCTCATCCGTTTAGTTATACGTGCCTTCCTAATAGAGCCCCTGTTAACCTTCATGATTAGGGTGACCTTGGGCTTGTTCTTCTTTTCCTGGGTCTCTAGTCATTGTTTTTGTTTGTTTGTTTGTTTTGGTTGTTTGTTTTGTTTTGGTAGACACAGAGTCTCACTTTATCGCCCTCGGTAGAGTGCTGTGGCGTCACAGAGCTCACAGCAACCTCCAACTCCTGGGCTCAGGCGATTCTCTTGCCTCAGCCTCCCGAGTAGCTGGGACTACAGGCGCCCACCACAACGCCCGGCTATTTTTCTGCTTTGCAGTTTGGCCGAAGCCAGGTTTGAACCTGCCACCCTCAGTATATGGGGCCGGCGCCCTACTTGATGAGCCACAGGCGCCGCCCTGTTTGTTTGTTTTTTGAGACAGTCTCAAGCTGTACCCTTGAGTACTGTGGCATTACAGCTCACAGCACCCTCAAACTCTTGGACTTAAGAGATTCTCTTGCATCAGCTTCCCAAGTAGCTGTGACTACAGGCACACGCAAAAATGCTCTGCTATTTTTTTTTTTTTGCTACAGTTGTCGGGTTGTTTTTTTTTTTTATATCTGGCCTGGGCCAGGTTCAAACTTGCCACCCTTGGTGTATGTGGCCGGTGCCCTACCCACTGAGCTACAGGCGCCGCCCTAGTCATTCTGTTTTTTTGGTTGTTTTTTGAGGCAGAGTCTCACTGTTGACCCAGGCTAGAGTGCTATGGCATCAGGCTAGCTCACAGCAATATTCCTGGGCTCAAGTGATCCTCCTGTCTCAGCCACAACACATGGCTAATTGAGACAGAGTCTCACTATGTCACCCTTGGTAGAGTGCTGTGGCGTCACAGCTCACAGCAACCTCAAACTCTTGGTCTTAAGTGATTCTCTTGCCTCAGCCTCTCAAGTAGCTGGGACTACAGGCACCCACCACAACGCCTGGCTGTTTTTTAGTTGCACTTGTTATGGCTGGCCTCAGCTGGGTTCGAACCCACCAGCCTCGGTGTATGTGGCGGACACCCTACCCACTGAGCTACAGGTGCCGCCAATTTTTCTATTTGTAATAGAGACAGGGTCTCACTCTTGATCAGGCTGGTCTCCAACTCCTGAGCTCGCAATCCTTCTGTCTCAGCCTCCCAGAATGCTGGGATTACAGATGTGAGCCAGCGCACCCAGCCCAGTCATTGTGTTTCTGAGGGCTCCATCTCTAGCACTTTAAAGCAGTTCAGAGGTCTGGCAGGTACATTTTTAGACCTTGTCTCTGTCACTAAGGGGCCCAAGTAGAATCCAGAGGTGAGTTCAAAGATGCTGCGTAAACCCTGCCTGGGGCTGAACTCCCAAGGGTCAGGGTTCAGGCTTGCCTGACCTCCTTCATTCAAAGTCCTGGGCCTCACATGCAATGTAATTAAAGTGGCCTAGCAGGGGCTGGCAGCGTGCCTGCCCTTCCTGCAGCATTTGGAGTTTTCTTTTATACAATCAAGTTTTATGTGATTAGAACTGGCCAAGCTTTGCTTTCAAGGAGAGAACCACTTCCCCAAGGGAGTGGGAAGAGAATCTCAGTTAATGTGTCATTAGATCATCCTGGTGGCAGCCTGCCCTTCTGTGGATTTGCTTGTGTCTGCCTGACAATGGTCAGAATAAAGCTGGAGGTGGCAGGGATAAGTCCTGGGCGTCTGGCACAGTGGGGGGCCTGGGGATGTTTCCTGCCAACTATTTTGGCAACAATGAGAATTGGATTTGCCTTGGGGCACTCTGGATGTGTCTGTGCAGAAAGAGGCCCTGTCCTGTGTACAGAGACCAGTCACAGAACTCAGTAGCATTGAATAAGGAACAGGATTAGAGAAAAGCCTGGGTTTTCTACCTAGGCCAACCTAATTGTAACTCGTACTCTAATGTGAGAGTCTCTTCTTTTGGATGAATTTGTCCATGATGATTTCTTTTTTTTTTTAGAGACAGTCTCGCTTTATCGCCCTTGATAGAGTGCTGTGGCGTCACAGCTCACAGCAACCTCTAACTCCTGGGCTAAGGCAATTCCCTTGCCTCAGCCTCCCCGAGTAGCTGGGACTACAGGTGCCTACCACAACACCCGGCTATTTTTTGTTGCAGTTTGGCTGGGGCTGGGTTTGAACTGGCCACCCTCAGTATATGGGGCTAATGCCCTACTCATTGAGCCACAGGCGCTGCCCAAGTCCATGATGATTTCATTTAACATATTAAATATGTTAATATGTTAACATTTTAACATATTAAAACAGAAACCAAAGAAGATACAGATGTCATCCTCCAGGTTAAAGGTTAAACTTGTAATTAATATATGTATAATATATATCCTGATCTCTGACTGCCTGGCATTTTGATACCGACTATCTGAATGTTTTTCTGTCTCTAACTTCCCTCTCTGATTGAGTTAAACCCTCTGAAGGACTGGATCTGTTTGCTCTCCACCTCCCCATCCCCACCCCCTTTGTTAACATGAGTATTGCCACAGCTTTTCTTCTTTTTCCAGGAAAGTATGTGATGGTAATGGGAGTGGTGCTAGCCTGCAGCCCTGAACCATGCCTTCTGGCAGTGAAGATGACAGATCTTTCTGATAATCCCATCCATGAAAGAATGTGGGCACTGGAAGTGGAAGATTTACACAGGAGTATTCCGTAGATGATGTCAGCGCTATCCTTCAAAATTTCTGAAATTCATGAAATAAGATTTAGGTTCTTACAACCGTGTGGATTTCATGGACTTTGTTCAGTGTGCATTTCTCAAAAGTTTCTCTGAGACCTTTGCTTTGGTGACCAAAGAGTCCAGATGTAGGAATTTTTAATTCCTGGTTCTCCAATTAACACAGCCTCTGCTGCCCTGCTGTGACTGTGCTTGCTGATGAGAAGCAGATGCTGTGTTTGTTTTTATTTTCTTCCTGGTTTGTGTGTGTTAATTCTCTCTCTCTGAAGCACAAAGAAATCTGATGTTGCATTTTCTAAATTTTATGAGTGATGATACTTTTTCCATTACTGCTACGTGTCTGTTTTCTGATGCAAAATTTGAATCTCAGTCATTGCCCATGGTGATTAAAGTATGGTTATGGGCAGGAATGACATCATGGCTCCTTGTTTTCCTTGTCAACAACTGCCACATCTAGTTCGCAAGTCAAATGGCATTTCCTAATGCCAAGCACAGCAGCTCTCAAGGACACAGCTCCCTTTCTGCTAGGACAGCTGCTCAAACACTTAAAAGTCCATTTCTCTCAGTAGGGAAGGTGACACCTTCTTTCTCAGATGTTGAGTCCTTTTCAGATTTTTTTAGAGACAGAATCTCACTTTATCGTCCTCGGTAGAGTGCTGTGACATCACAGCTCACAGCAACATCCAACTCCTGGGCTAAGGTGATTCTCTTGTCTCAGACTCCCAAGTAGCTGTGACTACAGGCGCCCACCACAATGCCCAGCTATTTTTTGTTGCTGTTTGGCCAGGGCCGGTTTTGAACCCGCCACCCTTGGTATATGGGGCTGGTCCCCTACCCACTGAACCACAGGCACCGCCCAGATTTTCTTGTTAAAATTAAAAAACCAAGGTTGAGAACAACTTTCAGGGCTTAGCTAAACTTCTACCTCATAACTTTTGGCAAGATACCACAGGAAACAGCCTCTTGGTTGGAGCTCTAAACTTTTTCTATGGAATGACTTTTTGTCATGTTTCCATTGAATGTTGGGTTTCTGCAGCCTGCCTTATGCCTGATTTTTCTTTAGATTGTAAATCTCAAGGGAGTCAGATCATGTCCTACATTGTGGATAGTTTTGCCTGGATGAATGATATCCTACCACTAATAAATTATTTCATATGCTGCATGGTTTTTTTAAAAATAGACTTTTTTTTTGAGACAGTCTCAAGCTGTCACCCTGGGTAGAGTGCAGTGGCATCATAGCTCACAGCAACCTCCAACTCTTGGGCTCCAGTGATCCTCTTGCCTCAGTTTTTCTATATTTAGTAGAGTCAGGGTCTTGCTTTTGCTCAGTTTGGTCTTGAACTCATGAGCTCAGGCAATCCACCCACCTCGGCCTCCCAGAGTGCTAGGATTACAGGTGTGAGCCAAAATAGACTTTATTTTTTACAGCAGTTTAGGTTTGCAGAAAAATTAAGCAGAGTACAGAGAATTCCTATGCACTCCACACTCACACCCCTCTCTCCTATTCTTACCATCTTATATAGGTGTGGTACCTTTGTTACAACGGATGAGAGAATACTGATACATTCTTATTCACCAAAGTTTGTGGCTTACATTGGGGTTGGCTCTGGGTATCACATATTCTGTAGGATTTACCAGACGTATGCTGATATGTATGCACTCTTCCAGTGTCATATACAATAGTCTGCCCCCCAAATCCTCTGGGTTCCTGCATCCACTCCTCCACTACCCCCAAACCTGGCAACCACTGATCCTTTTACCATCTCTATAGTTTTGCCTTTTCCAGACTGTCATGCACAGTTAGATTATTCGGTATGAAATTTTTTCAGACTGGCTACTTTCACTTAATATGCATTTGTTTCCTCCAGGTCTTCAGCAGCTTGATAGCTCATTTCTTTTTATCACTAAATAACGTTCCACTGTATAGATGTACTATAATTTGTCTAATTCATCTATCAAAGGACATCTTGTTTGGCGCTAGTCTTTGATGATTATGAATGGAGTGGCTATAAGCAAACATTCATGTACAGGTTTTGTTTGGGCATAAGTTTTTTGTTTTTTTTTTTTTTTTGAGACAGTTTTACTATGTCGCCCTCAGTAGAGTGCGGTGGCGTCACAGCTCACAGCAACCTCAAACTCTTGGGGTGAAGTGATTCTCTTGCCTCAGCCTCCCAAGTAGCTAAGACTACAGGCATCGCCACAACACCTGGCTATCTTATTTTATTTTATTTTGGTTGCAGTTGTCATTGTTGTTTAGCAGGCCCGGTCCGGGCTTGAACCCACTAGCCTCAGTGTATGTGGTGGCACCCTACTCTCTGAGCTACGGGCACCGAGCCTGGGCATAAGTTTTCCACCCATTGGAATACATGCCTTAAAGTGTAGCCGATGGTTAGCCTGGTAAGAAATTGCCAGTCTTGGCTCGGCACCTATGGCTCAACGGGCTAAGGCACCAGCCACGTACACCTGAGCTGGCAGGTTCGAATCCAGCCTGGGCCCATCAAACAATGACGGCTGCAACCAAAAAATGGCCGGGCGTTGTGGCGGGCGCCTGTAGTCCCAGCTACTTGGGAGGCAGAGGCAGGAGACTTGCTTGAGCCCAGGAATTGGAGGTTGCTGTGAGCTGTGATGCCACGGCACTCTTTCCAGGGTGACAGCTTGAGGCTCTGTCTCAAAAAAAAAAAAAAAAAGAAATTGCCAGTCTCCTTCCAAAGTGGCTATATCATTTTGCATTTTCACAAGCCATGATTAAGAGTGCCTTTTACTCAGCACTCTTGCCAGCATTTGATATTGTCATTGTTACCCTCACCCCGACAAAGTCTCATTATGTCACCCTTAGTAGAGTGCTGTGGCGTCACAGCTTACAGCAACCTCAAACTCTTGGGCTTAAGCCATTCTTTTTTTCTCAGCCTCCCGAGTACCTGGGACTACAGGCACCCGCCACAACGCCTGGCTATTTTTTGGTTGCAGTTATCATTGTTGTTTAGCAGGCCCAGGCTGGGCTCGAACCTGCCAGCTTCAGTGTATGTGACCGGCACCCTACTCATTGAAGTATGGGTGTCAAGCCTTTGTCAGTGTTTTTAAACATAGCATTTTCTTTTTAAAGTGGGGCAGATTGGAAAGTTTATTGTTATTGTTGTCCACAGGAAGCTAGTTATGTTCACGCTTGGGGGCTTTTCAGGCAATATTGTTGAGCTTTAACAGGAGTTTTGCAGCCGTATAGGCCTGAATGTGAGCCCTTGGTATGTCACTAAACTTGCTGTGTGCCGATAAGCAAGTTACCTCCCCTCTCTGTTCTTTAGTTTCTTAACCTATAAAATGCAAATTATAATCAGTTTATAGCACTAGTGGAAGGAATAAATGAAGATATGTGTAAATCACTTTTACATAGTACCTGGCACATGGTGGGCACCAAATCATTGTTGCTAGGGAGAGGAACAGTTAAGTTCTTGCTCACACCCATCAATTGCTTTAAACACACACACACACAGAAAAATCGAAAAGATAGTACAAAGAGTTCCTCTATACCCGCACCCAGCTTCCCCTGTTATCACCATCTTCTATTAGTATAGCACATTTATTTCAACTAATGAACCGACGTTGAGATTTTATCATTAATCCAAGTCTATACTTTGTTCACATTTCTTAGTTTTTTCCCTAATGTCCTTTTCTTTTTGCTAATGTCCCTTTCTGTTCCATTCCAGGACACCACAGTCCATTTAGGCATCATGTCTCCTTGGGCTCTTTCTCTGGCTGAGACGGTTGATCCGTTGCTTTTGATGGCATTGAAATTTAATTTTGGTGCAGACCGTGGGATATCTGTTTCAGAATTTTTAGCTATAGGGTAGCCAATGGCAGCCCCTGGGCTTGGTGTGTGGTAGACTCCAGAGATCTTTACCTGAAATCTGCCCTACCACAACTCCCCCCATCTGAAACCTACTTTCTGCTAGAAAAGGGAGTCACACTGCCGAGAACGTCCTGTGCCATATCCTGCCCAGTTTGTCCTCACCTAACTTCTGGTAACTAATACCCGACTGGAAAATGCTCGTTGAACTGACATTATTGCCTGGGCAAAAAATCTTCCCAGGAAGAGGGAAGAGAAGGAGACTGCTGTGTGGGTTCTCTGAATATTAATAACTTTCACTGTTGCAGCTAGTGTTTCCTCCTTGACATCACCGAATGAAAACGTATCTGGGACGTTTTAGTTTCCTGGTGCCAAATCCCAGTCGTTTTATCAGCGAGCGCCCCTCGCCAGACAATGCAGGCTTGTGTGCTTGAGCAGAGAGCAGCTTCCCTTTTGAAATAGGCTCTTTTCTAAGAACTGAAAATAAGCAGCCTAGACTGTGACTTCACTTTTCTTGGAACTGCTTTACATTACAAAAAATTTGTATGCAAAACCCTCATTTAGCTGGTTTTGGGTTGCCAAGTTCCCTAATCCTTTCTCTCACATATTCTTGTAAAGCTGATGTTTTACTGAAAAATTCTTCTGCGTCAGGTGAGGCAGGAAGGAAAAGGGATAACCCGAGCGTTGTGTCTCCTGACCCCTTTATGTTTGTTTAACAGTTGAGGGGGGAATGAACTTGGAAAAGACGCTGTGTGTAGAGTTGCCTTCAAATTCTAAGGGTCAAAACCCCGAGAGCTTCGGGGCCACCAAATGGGCCAAAGCCAGTGTTGCTAAAACTCAGGCCACCATCCAGACTTCCTGAGCAGTTTCCTTTTGCAAGGATAGGGGGAAAATGCATTTTTGGCCATAATGGCCTACATTTCGTACACAGGGTGAAGCCCACGTAAGAGGACATTTTCAGGGGCCCCCACCTGCTTAGGGTCCCATCCCTCTGGCTTGCCTGGCTTGGAGGTCGGTCTGTGAAGTAGAGATAATTCCGTCTTCATAGGATGGTGCCTGGCGGGTTCTCGGGAACCAGTTTGGATGGCCCTCTTGAGGGCAGACCTCTGAGTTCCTCTGACATTGTCTGCTGTGATCTCTGTCCCCCAGAGCTGCTTAGAGTGGCTGTGCCTTATTTATCTCTATATTTCTGCCCAGCATGAGGTCTTGCCCTCAGTAAAGTTAGGTCTGGCTGGTGTTTAGGCTGAAAGATGGAAAAAAATATACAGACAAAGGCAGGACGTCCCTGATTTTGACTTGGCTCAGCAGTTTTCATGTGAAAAGAACCCCTTTCTAGCAAAAGGCTTTCCCTAAGAGGGCCTTTGAACTGGGCATCCCTGTGTAGTTGATAAGGGCATCACGGCTGGAGGGTCTGACAGGAGTGTTTGGGGGTGCTCTGAAGTACAGAAGGAAGGCAGGGCAAAGTCATAAAAGGAAAAGAAACAAGACAGCCAAGTCCCGAAAAGGATTCAAGTGGTTTGGGCAGAATCTGAAATCACGACCCTAGGAGAACCATTTAAGGTCTCCTGATAAAGAATGCAAACTCAACTAAGTTCTGTGCTAAAAGCACCCCCTTCCTCGGTTTACTCTGTCAATACCCCTGGGGGGTGTATTCTTTCCTCCAACCCACCCCTTTCACAGATGTGGAAGCTGCAGCCACAGAGACGAAGTCCTTTGTCCAGAGATGGGTCTGAACCGGTAGCTGCCCCTCGTTGTTACGGACACTTTGGTTTTGCTGATGGACAAGACTTTGTTTTTTTTTTTTTTTAGGACTTTGATTCTTGACTGAGATGGCTCTTAAGAGCAGCTCTGGGAGCAGGTGGTCTTTACAGGGGCGCTAGCACCCCCTGCTGGCCGGTCCTAGGCAGTTTGGCTGCCCTGAGCCATCAGAAAAGGTTGACAGAATGGCATCAGAATGAAGCCAAGGAATAAAACAGCAGCTGTCCACCTGGCGGAGGAGATGGGGTTGGATTTGGCAGCCAGATGGGCTCTGATGGGCCTGCTTTTGAACCTCAGCCCCACTGTTGTTAACTGGATGACTCTGGGCGAGTTATTTCACCTCTCTGAGTCTTGGTATTGGTGTCTGTAGGAAAGGGGTGAGTTGACATCAGAGAGGCTAAAGAACTTGTCCATGTGGCTGCTGACAGGCTCTGGGGACGTCTGAAAGGAGGCTTAAAAAATGTTCACTTCATAGTCAGGCATTGTGGCGGGCGCCTGTAGTTCCAGCTACTCGGGAGGCTGAGGCCAAGAGAATCGCTTGAGCTCAAGAGTTGGAGGTTGCTGGGCTAGGCACAGTGGCTCACACCTATAATCTCAGCACTTGGGAGGCCGAGGCGGGTGAATTGCCTGAGCTCATGGGTTCAACAACAGCCTGAGCCAGAGCGAGACCTTGTCTCTAAAAATAGCTGGGTGCTGTGGTGGGCGCCTATAGTCCCAGCTACTTGGGAGGCTGAGGCAAGAGGATTGCTTGAGCCCAAGAATTTGAGGTTGCTGTGAGCTATGAGGGCAAGAAAGTGAGACTCTGTCTCACAAAAAAGAAAACAGAGTTTGAGGTTGCTGTGAGTTATGACAGCATAGTACTCTACTGAGGACGACATAGTGAGACTGTCTCAAAAACTAAAAAAATGAAAATATAATAACACACACAACAAAAAAATGTTCACTGCATTGGCCTTTCTGTCACCACTACTGACTGAGCCCTGCTGGGCTCTGGGATGTGCAGTGAACGAGACACATGGGTCCCTGTGCTCCATGCCCTTTCTGTGACCTCCCCTTCTGACTTTCTCCTGTTTAAGCCCAAGAGAGTTCTCTGCTTTTAAGAATTTGTGTGATTAGATTGGGCTCACCTGGCATCCAGACTGACCTCCCCGTCTCCAGGCCCTTAATTTAATCACACCTGTAAGGTGCCTTGGGCTAAATAAGGTAACATAGGTTCACAGGTTCTGGGGATCAGAGCATGGAGAGCTTGTATGGGGGTGGTGGCCATTCTGCCTATCCTAGTCTGCCCCCTGGTCCCCAAAGTTGTACGTCTACTCTAAATGCAGAATACATTAACATTGCTCCAGGATTCTGATCCCATTACAGCATCAACTCCAAGTCCAAGATCTCATCTAAATCTCATCTTACGGGTCATATAAATCTGATACGGGGGAGCACAATTCCACTCCATCTGCAAACCTGTGAAACTCACGAAGCAAGTCCTCTGCTCTCGAGATTCAATGGGCGGCAACCCGAGGGGGGCAGTCTAGTTCTGTCACTGACCCAGGGGCCCTGTGACATGACATGAGAGAGCTAAAGGAGAAACAATGAGGCTCTCCACCCAGACACACTCCTGGTCAGAGTGGAACAGGAAAGGAGTTTCTCAGAAAGGTCTATCAGGACCTCACTCTGTGTCCTATTAGCTCAGGAAAAGGCAGAGCCAGAAGTTTTCACCCAGTCGGTGGAGCTCACTCTAGGGAGCCAGACAGAGTCAAGCCCCACCTTGCGGGCTTTCCCAGAGCACAGCCCAGCCTGCTCACTGCTGGGCGGACTCTCACGTGGGAAGTCAGACTGATTATCAGCTCCACGTGGGCTGTTTTTAGTATGTGTCTACCCATATCTTTAGTTAGAAGGCACGTGAATGGGGTGTGGTAAAAGCTAGGGTTTTAGAAAACTCTCCAAGCGATTTTCAGAACAAGCCAGGCTCCGAGCTCCCGCCCCGGAGGCACGTGGGCAGCTGGAGGGCGCAGGGCTGCCTGTGGCACTGATTGAGTACTGAGGAGGGCCTGGGTGGAGGAGCTGGAACCCTGGAGCTCAGAGGACCAGAACCAAGGGGCCGCTCATCCCCTAGCCTCCTGCAGAGAAGAAACAAAGGATGAAGGATCTGTGCTAACCCACCTCCTGGACGTCCTGGAGGGTGTGTTTGGTGCTGGATGTCTCAAGGTAATGATATAAAAGTGAGCCCTTGGTTAGGCACCTGTTGCTCCGTGGTTAGGGGTGCCGGTCACGTGCTCCGGGGCTTTAAACCCAGCCTGGGCCTGCTAAGCACAAATAGAAACAAAAAATAGCCAGATGTTGTGGCAGGTGCCTACTAGGGAGGCTGAGGCAAGAGTTCGAGGTTGCCGTGAGCTATGACACCAGCACATTCTTCTGAGGGTGACAAAGTGAGACTCTGTATGCTTCTCCTTGATGTTCCAGAGTAAGGCTGGTCCGTCTAATGTTCTAGCTACTAGCCTCGTGTAGCTGTTGCATACTTGAAATGTGGCTGGTATGACCGGCAGAATTGCCACATTTAGTAAATAAAAATACAGGATCCTTCTTTCCTTCCCATAAGTGTGGACGGTGCTCAGTGACCTTCCAGAACAGAAAGGGGAATACAGAGTAACTTTACAATGGTGAAACCTGTCAAACCGCCTGAGCGGGGGATCAAGGTTAATGCATGTTCACAGTGTACTTTCCCTCGGCCAGACAGCTGAGGCCCTGGGAGGCCAGGACTTAGTCAGAATCTTCTAATTCCAAGCCTGGTCCTCTCCTCACAGAAAAGGGACATGGTCCTTCAGGAGGCCGATGCAGCCTTGTCAGGCCTCTTGGAGGCCTGGAGAGGTGTTTCAAAACTCAGTGTCTTCCCCGGGCTGTGACAGCTGGGACTGGCACTTGAGACCACTCATCAGGAACTGTAATGCCATTAACAAATTTTCAGAAACTTAGCAACTTAAAACAACACAAACTTCTTATCTCACAGTTCTCAGGGTCTGACAGGGCATGGTTGGGTTCTCTGCTCAAGGTCTCACCAGATTCAGTTATTTGTAGGAGTCCAGGATGACTGAGGTCAGTAGAATTCCGTTCCTCGTGACTGTGGGACTGAGGTCCCCTTTCCTTGCGGGCTGTGAACTGGGGTCTCCTCCATCTTCTAGCTAGGAGCATATATTGCATTTTTCTAGAGCTTTCTAATCTCTGATGTCTTGGGTCAAGATTTAATGGGCGCCTGTGATTAGGTCAGAATACCCCTCAAGTTCAAGTGACTTAGTACATCTGCAAAATCCCTTTCCAGCAGCACCTGGATTAGCAAGTTGATAGAATGCCTAGAGGCAGATATATCCACCAGGGGCGGGAATCTGGTGTTGTGTGTGTTTGGCCGGTGGGGTGTGTGTATGTGTGTTCATCTTAGAATTCTGTCCACAAGGACCTGCCAGAATGAACAGCCGAAGGGGATTGTACCGCCAGACAACACGGTATCAGAGCCCAGCTCTTCTCCCACTCACCATATGGTCTGGGACACACAGCCTCTTTGGGCCTCTGTTTCCTCATCTGCAAAATGGGCATAAGAATGGCCTTGCTAAATGTGTCATCTCTGTGTAGATACAGCTGCTGTAACACTTATTCCTGCTATAATTAGTCACCTGATCCCCAAACTGCCCCACATTTCCAGCTCTGCTTTGTCCTTGTACGCGTAAGAGTCGGTTGTCTTACTGCTGAGGAGACACCTGTGCCTTGGTGTCTCCTTCACTTTACACTTGGGACTAAATGTGGAACCCTCATTTCCTATGCCTAGGTCAGTTTCTTGTGAATTTCCTAGGCCTGAATTCCATGGATGGACTGTGTCCATTCA
>CAUYRH010085516.1:0-61543 GCA_963574655.1 Perodicticus potto
CAATCAATGAGAAAAATGTAACATTCACAAATGGTTATGTACCAGACAACATGGGACCAAAATGCATAAAGCAAATAATTTTGGAATAAATACATAGAAATATATAAAGGAAAAATTTGCAAATAAAATATGAATAGCTAATAAGTATGAATTTTGTTTTAATTGGTAAGAAATGTTTTGACTTCTTTCTTTTCCATTAAATTGGCTGAAATGAAAATAAATTGATAACGTATGCTGTAGAGGACTGGACACCAAGCTTGCAAAGGAAGCAAGTTACTGATTCTTATCACATTAAAAGCAAATGCTAAGAACAGGATAGTTTCCTGGCAAGCCTAGAGACATTTCCTGACTTGGGGGCAATCCCTCAAGTAACTCAGTGTTCCGGAATGAGATAAGATCAGTCACTCACTAGTAAGCATGTGTTAAACATCGATGCTTAGTAGTTCTTCATGAGGGTTGTGGGGAAAGAACACGTGAGGAGAGCATGTGGCAATCCTTATACAGGCAGCCCTCATATGCAATTGCCTGAACTCTCCACACCTGTTGTGTATGTTATTACCTGAACTCTCCACACCTGTTGTGTATATTATTACCTTAACTCTCCACACCTGTTGTGTATAACTTTAATAAATAGCCATTACAGAGGGGGCTTGGGGCTACCCTGCAACTAAGGTTAGCCCGCCTCCCTCAAGTTTGTATTTCTAATCTGTGTCATGCCTGGTTTCTTCCTGCAGCAACTGAGACCAGGCCATAGGGGTCCTGACATCTAGTGTAGTTGGCAGGATCCAGCAGGATACACCAGGACAATGGGGACATGGACTGAAGGGGACAAGAGGACAGTTGGAAGTAAGGGAAGCCTTCGGTAGACAGTGGGAAGGAAGTACCAAAGGGAAACTCTGCTCAAGGCAAGTGGGACCTTTGGCCAATCTAGAATCTAGGGAGCTCCATTAGAAAAAAATATCTCGAGTCAATTAGCAAAAATTTTGCTGGAAAATCAGCTTAAAAACAGGAAAAACTCTGCTATGGAAGAACTGTGAATGGTAGGCCCGCTGAAGGACCACGAGTAACAGAGCCTCTGAGAGGAACTGTGAAGTGCAGGACAGTTAGTCCATGAGTAACAGTCTTTTGAGATCTGTGAAAGGTGGATTTGTTAGGACTACGAGTAGCAAAACCTTTAGAATAGCAAGAGAAATCCTTGCTTGCAAAGATTGCAAGGAAAGCATTATCTTTTGTTCATCCCTTAAGTAAATATCAAAGGGAAAGTTCCTACAGTTAAAAAAATGGTAAACTCTCTCAGCTAAGATTTTCTCAGTTTATTTTCTGAGTTTAAAAAGAGACCTTTAAAAGGGCAGCATCTGTGGCTCATCGAGTAGGGTGCTTCCCGCATATATCGAAGGTGGCAGGTTCAAACCCGGCCTTGGGGGAACAGCAAAACAGAAAAATAGCCAGGCATTGTGGCGGGTGCCTGTAGTCCCAGCTACTCAACGACTGAGGCAAGAGAATTGCCTAAGCCCAGGAGTTGGAGTTGCTGTGAGCTGTGTGACACCACGGCACTCTACTGAAGGCAATAAAGTGAGACTCTATCTCTACAAAATAAATAAATAAAAATAAAATAAAATAAAATAACCTTTAAGGGAATTAACATTCCAATCAAGGTTTGTCCTAGCAACAGCTAATTATTTATATCTCTGTTGGGCTTTGTCATGGGCTACTGCTTTACTGAGAGAAAAAACTCATCATGTCATTCAACATTTGGTAAAGTGTTTAAATATTATGGGTCTCCCTAAATCTATTAAAACTGACAAAGCACCTTCTTATTCAAATTAAATACCTTCCTACCTTTTTAGAATATTCAACTCACTGATCTCTTCAATAACATGATCATCAAGTGAACGAACAAACATTGTCCTCTCCCAAGAACCACTAACTCCACTTTTCCTTCTTGGGGTCAAATCAAAAAGCTGTCATCAACAGCTGAAGATTTAGTAAAACGTCATGGTAAACCTCTAACAGCAAACTTCTTGTTCTTGGCAATGATTGCACTAGTGTCCACAAAGGTAAATGCTGCTACAAAAAATTTCACTTATTAAGCCTATTTCCCTAATCTTCTCCTTAACAGATCTGAAGTTAACCTTACCATTTCTATTTAAGTCCCAACAGTCGTTACCTTCAACCCATTCCCACTACATGATTTTCTCTTACATATTATAGTATTAAAAACAAACAAATAAGAACCATACTGCTCCTTCAGACATCAACTTGAAAAAGGTATAACACTACCCTTCCCCCACCTAACATTCTAATCTGCAGCATGCCTGTTGCTACCCATTTATAATGGATGCAAAGGACAATGGGCAGAGGCAAGAAACCTCAGACATTAGTTAATACTTCCTATAGAAGCGTCATTGATTAGAGACCCCACGGGTCAGCCCGAGACCAAAAGATAAGTGAAGAAATGCATTAGTTTTGTGAGAACTACCATAGCCAACCATTCCCATATTGTTTGGCATGGAAGAGGCATGTCTCCCCCTGTGCCTAGCGTGGCTGGAACAACATAACATCATTTTTGGATAGATTTACAACAACATATACCTTAAACCTTTATTAAATAATTGCAATCTGTCACAAAAACTAAAAACATTTCCAATAGTGTTACTAATTTCTCTCTTTTTTCTTCTGTGAAGGCCCTCACTAGCACCACTAGTATAATTCTGTTAATTACTATATGTGCCCTCTTGTTCTTTTGCCTAACAAGAAGAGGAGCTACTTGATGAAAGGAACTACTGAAAGGAACAATGGATATTTTTTTCCTTATCCTACCCCAAAAATGTCTTAAACAAAAACCGGGGATATGTAGAGGACTGGACATCATGCTTGCAAAGGACAGTTACTGATTCTTATCACATTAAAAGGAAATGCTGAGAACAGGATAGTCTCCTGGTAAGCCTAAAGACATTTCCTGACTTGGGGGCAATCCCCCAAGTAACTCAGTGTTCCGGAATGAGATAAGGTCGGTCAATCACTAGTAAGCATGTGCTAAACATTGATGCTTAGTAGTTCTTCATGAGGGTTGTGGGGAAAGAACACGGGGGTGAGGAGAGCACGTGGCAATCCTTATACAGGCAGCCCTCATATGTAATTTCCTGAACTCTCCACACCTGTTGTGTATGGCTATTACCTTAACTCTCCACACCTGTTGTGTATAACCTTAATAAGTAACCATTGCAGAGGGGGATCGGGGCTACCTTGCAACTAAGGTTAGCTTGCCTCCCGCAAACTTGTACTTCTAATCTGTGTCACACCCGGTTCCTTCCTGCAGCAACCAAGACCAGGCCATAGGGGTCCCGACAGTATGCAGGTTGTTTAAGGTTATTTTTACGTAAATTAATAATATGATTTGAATGGTAACTTCATTTTATTTTTTTGTTTTGTTTTTTGTTTTGTTTTGGATAATTTCATTTTCTTTATGAAAAATTTTTTAAAAGAAAGCATACCTCAGACTTGGAAATTTTGCTTCTTGCAAGCTATTACACAGAAATAATATCATGAAAAGATCAAAATATAAGTATAAAGATACTGACTAAAGAATGTTTTATATACCTAAAATTTGGAATCTATCTATATATCCATGAAAGAAAAATGACTGGCAGGAATTAATATACATTTTAGCAGTGGTATACCAGAGAGGAACTCTCAAAAAGTAAGTATGTTTCTATTTATTAAGATAGGTGTTCATCTAAGAATATCAAGACCAATAAATTAACATATATATTTTCAACAGATAAACAGATGGATATTAACAAGCATAGAAGAACAGCATAAAGACTGGATATGCAACAGGCATTTAACAATAGCCAACATTTTCAATGTTAAGTTCCTTGCTGTGGGCGGGGGGTGAGGGAGAGTAGATGAAAGGAGCCTTAATTTCTTAACTGCAAAGACATCTCAATGATTTTATGTGTAATAATAATTGTTTTTTCAAAGATCTTAAGGATTATTTATGCCTATTTAAATTTAGTATGGATTCAGTGAATTATTAGTATGCATTCAATGAATTTAATAAATAGAATCCTTTTATGTTTATCTATTTGTTTTAGTTCTGCAATAATAATGAAGACACCTTAAGGGCAGTAACATCAGCTCCCTTGCTCATCATTGCATCCCTGGGGCCACGAAGAGTAGCTCGTCCTCAGTGTGCTCAGTAATTATTGTGAACTGGCTGAGTTTCAGGAGGCAAAGAAATTAGGGCAAGTATTTGAAAAACTAAACATGTTATAACAATGCTTTTCCCTGTGATTTATCTTCACTTTATTTTACTTTAACAAATATGCTTCCTCTGTATTTATAAACAATAGAACATGAAGTAAATTGGGTTTCTCCAGTATACTGATGAGAATAAATATAAAATTCTCAAAAATTATCCCCAAACAAGAAAAGCTTAAGCTAAATCGCTTATTTTACTTTTCCACGCTAGTCAGAGTACACATTGACAAGGCCAAACAGTGTCAGTGACCCAGGATCTTCTATTTTCTGTGTTTTTCTGCCATGCTCAGGATGTGGCTTTCATCCTTCACTCTAGGATGGCTGCTCTTGCTTCCATCGTCACATACATCTCTCATCCATTTCAAGGTTGCTACGGCAAAGTGGAAGCATAGCCCTTTAAGAGAATGGCTCTGAAGTTGCACATGACTCTTCTCTGCTCATATTTAATTATGTCACAGAGCCACTCAAAACTGCAACAGAATGCTTAGGAATGTAGTTCTTGGACATGTACATATGTGAAATTTAACAGATAAATTATTTGAAAAGAGAGAGAGAGAGAATCAATGTCGGTGGGTAACTACCTTTTGCAACACCTAACAAAGTTTCTAAATTAATAGGAAAATGTATCTTAGGGATGTACCTCTGAAAGAAATGAATTTCTTTTAAAAGTTCTGTGAAAATAATAACATACATGCTTTCAAGGACATTTCAATGTACTACATATGCTAGACAAGAGAAAGTAATGTTGAAATGTTGCATCTAACAAAAAAGAAATTTCAGGGGAAATTTGGAGATAAGAGAGAAATACATTCCATTTAGATGAGTAATGATTTTCCATAAAGTTCTTATAAATCCACAACATTTAACCTTCAAATGTTGCTGAATGTCAGGAAATAGAGTTAGAAAGCACCAACAAAAACTGTTCACATTAACATTCAACTTGATTTTTCTTTCATGACTTAATTATTCCACATAAACTTAGCATTTCTGTCATTAGTTTCCATTTACTTATTGCAATCCCAGATTTAAACTTAAAATACCATAGACAAAATTTAATCTATATCCCCCAAGTATTAACTCACCTCCAAGCCATAATATTGAATGCTGTACATTTTTTGGACATTTTCCTCAAGGAATATTTTTTTTTCATTAGAAAAAGAAAGAAAACATCCTCATCATGACCACTCATGCTAGTGTGTTGGCCAATGACTGATGAGTAGAAAACAGTGCACTTACTCATCTCTGCCTTTGTAATACAGTAAGTAACATGTAGCAAAGGGACTTAAGTCTTGAAACTTGTATCCTAATATCCCTGACTTGGTTTTTGGAAACATACTTTTAGAAATAGCATTTTGACTTGGATATATTTTGTAACAGGGATATTTATTAACTCCAGCTTATCTTTGATTGCAAGCCCCATTGCAAAGAGTTCTTATTATCACAGCACAACGTTAACCATAAGTCATCAAACAAACATAATACACCCATAAAACCAGTATGTGCAGCTGAGGTATCTTATTCTTTGTGGCACATTTGTTTTAATTTTAATTGTCATTGTGTGCCATTAACCAAGGGTCACTACAACTTGCATTAATTTGTTTCAATCTTTAGCTCATAGCCTCATTGCTGAGACTACAATCTGTACTCATGGTTGTAGAGTACTGGTTTTTAACTTCTAGTCTTCATCAGAATCATCTGGATAACTTGTTAATAAAAACACAAATTTCTGAAACCCATCCCCAGAGTTTCTTTCAGTAGGTCCCAGACAAGACTTACAGTGTCTTGCATTTCTAGCAGTTCCCAGGTATAATGGAGCTGGTAAGTTGTAGTCTGTGAGCCATTTTTTTGAAAACCTTGTATCTGCACAGCCAGAGTTTTGGTTGCTATAAATTATTTCTCTGAATAGCTAATGTGTCTAAGGACTTTGTAATTGGCGTGCTAAGCACAGCCTTCTCTTTAACAGCTGAGCAAAGAGATTTTGTTTGATTCCACTACCCTATCATACACTCGTGGCATAGCTCTTCTCTGATCTTTTAAGCTTATCTTCCAACCTTTTGGTCTAATAATGATAATCATTAGAGGATTTAAATACTATTTCAGATTTTATTTTAAATCATTGAAAATTATCCCCCAAACTCAATATCTTAAATAGATAGCTGTAAGAAGAAGACTCTCTATGTAAGAGTATTGCTAAATACTATAGCATCAAATTAAAATGCTGTAATATAAGTGATGATTTAAAATTCAGTAGAAAAATGTCTGACATACAGGTAAAATTACATAAAACATTTACTTTTTTAAAACAAAAGAATATAGGTCATAGCAACAATTAAGTAGATAGAATATAAATAAATATTGAGGCCAAGTTTAGAATTTCCAGAGGAAGCATTTGAGTGGTCAAATTAACAGCTAAGTAAAAACAAAAATGATAAATTTTTGTGATAGCTGCCAGTAACAAAAAAAGAAAATACAGCAAAAGCATAAAAGAAAATGAAGTATTTTGGTTATTCATTTTATTATGCTATGTTCTTATTGTCCCCATTTTTAGTAGTAAGAGGAATAGTTACAAATTTCTTTAGGCAAATATTTGCAGCATTCCTTTTCTCTAGCTAGTCGTGACAAATCTTACATGAAAAAAAAAAGCTACTACATTCCAAATGATTAGGGGTATTTTTCCGTGTGTTAATTTTACTTTAAGGTATTTTTCTGTTTTATTTTAAATTTTATATGCAAATCTAAAATAGTATGTAAATTACTTTGAAGGGTAGAAATTCTACATAATCATGATAGGACAATAATGTGCTAGACACTATGTAAGAATCTGAACTAAAGCAGTGTTTATTTTAATTTAATTGATTTATTTTAATTAATAGATTTTATTTTTAGATAAATTTTAGGTTCACAAAAAATATTGAACAGAAAGTACAGAGAGTTACCATACCCCCTTACTTTTCTCCTATGACTAATGTCTTGCATGAACATGGTACATTGCTGCAGTTGATGAACCAATATTGATGTATCCTTATTAACTGAAGTATACGGTTTAAATTGCGAATCACTATGTGTTGTATGGTTCTATGGGCTTTGAGAAAGGCAAATAGTCATATATCCACCATTATGGTATCGTACGGGGTAGTTTCAGTGTCCTTTTAATATTTGCTGTGCTCCTTCTTTTCACCCTCCGTTCTTATCTCAAACCTCTGGCAACCACTATCTTTTTAGTGCCCCCATAGTTTTAGTTTTGTCTTTTCTAAAATGCCATATCACTGGAATCATACAGTATGTAGCCTCTTTAGATTGGCTTTTTTCATTTAGCAGTATGCGTTTCTGGTTCTTCTATAGCTTTTTATGACTTTATTACTGAATAATAGTCCACCATTATGTGGTACACAAGTGTAATACTGTGGTACATCTCTATTGAAGGACATATTGGTTGTTTTCAAAACCCTCTGCCAAACTTGAAATAAACTTTGTTAAAAGATAAAGTTTCAATAGCATTATCATTCCTCATATTCTAACAAGGATATTTTTATTTGTGATACATATGTAAATTACATGTGGACATGTGGAGACAAATATATTTATATAAACTGTCCCATGTATAATTACATAGAAAAAATTTAAATAATTTATATAGTCATAAAGTTAATTCAGTTATCTTTTAATAGAAAACTATTTAATGAAATTACATAAGTTAAAACAGTTGTGTATACACATATGTGTGCGTGTATATATATATATGTATATATACACATATATATATGCTACTACTGAGATTTATTTTGCTTAATGAAACTTAATTTTAAAAAAGTTGGAAGGCCAGTTTAACTTTTTTTTCAAATTTGAGAGTTTTTTCACTATAGAATGCTTTATGTTTTACCTGCCAATATGCCAGCTATCCATATTTTACCTACAAAGTTTCTACTAATAATCTATTCTCACACAGCATGTGGCTACATATCCCGTGTATTGTATTACAAAAATGTGAAGAGTAAATACCTGGACATTAACACGTTTGGTAGGTGTTACAAAACATCATTCTTCCCTCAATGAGTCTGATGCAGCATAAGGGACTTGGCTGACATCATTCATATGTATTTATGAACCTAACATAGTAATAGTTGAAGTCCAAGCATCTTGTAAAGAGACGACTGGAAAACTCTCATTATGGTCCCAACCTGTGTTGAAATGAAAATATAAGGAATGTGTATAATCAAATATAATAATCCTCTTGAATAGCCAGATTGAAAACATATTGATAATAATAAAGTTTGAGTCTCAAAGTAACTCACTATCAAAAAGTCTAGATCAGAAAGTCAGACTTAATAAGGACATCAAACACAGTGAAACTAATCTGGAACAAAATTTGGTACTCTAAAGTCATAGATGTAGAATAAGTAAATAGGTACACGAATATAAATGTGAAAGTCTTTACAGTTATGAGACCTAGGAAAAGTGGCTATGCTTCACTCTTCATGAAATGTGACATTGAAAGGGAAGAAGAGCCATTCATACCAGCAGGCAGCTGACAGAGATAAGTGGTGGCTAGCTAGCAAACCAGCCAGAGAGAATAGGGGATTCTTTGATACTTCATCTTTCCTCAACTTTTAGTATGGTAATTTGTTCAAACATCCAGCTCCCTTAGCTCTATCAGACAGCAGCAGGGATATTAGTGTCTATTGAGATAAGCAGGCTATAGAGAGGCAATTGACAAAAGGGAAGTGCTGACCATTGATCAGTCCTTGTAGAGCTTAGTCTGAAGGGGTGAATTGGAGTTACTCAAGCTACTTTAAGTGGCAGCAGTTGAACTAAAATGAAAGTGTTATTCATAAAAATATGTAAACATACCTGGGTGTTCTTAGAAATAACTAGAATTGTGAAAACTAAAAAAGATTGGAATGTTTGTTAATAATTAGGAGGTGGGTGGCACCATTGTTTGGACAGAAATGTAAATGTGACTTCCTTATGCTAATGAACCAATGAGGTATAGAGAGATATATATGAATTATACATCATAGAAACCTGGCCGTTTTTATCAACTGGCAACTCTTCTCCCTATAGGCTTGTTAGGTTAATAGCATACTTCTCCAATACATGTAACTGTGCTTGACCACAATGACTTAACATGATAGAACAGCATATATATATATATATATTTGGAATGAAGATATATATATATTCTTTGAAACTAACACATACATATATTTTTTGGGAATAGCTTATTGCACAAACAGGAAATTACCCTTAAGACAAATTTACTTGACTACAAAGCACTTAATATTTAATCAAATAGTTAGTTTACTCCAATTGAGCCTCTCAAATGTTTGTACAGTTTTTATATTAAAGTGCAACTAGACTGAATTAAAATGAAGCACTGAGTATAATAATCAATGTACAATAAAATGTATGTCCTTTTATGTCCTATAGAAAGATTACTGATACTTATGACAGTATGTTTTATTGATTCATGAGCCAAAATACCTTTAAAATACAGGATGACAAAGAAAAGAAAATTATATTGGCTACACAAGTCAACAGTTAATTGAAATTAAAATACTTAGGGATTTTTTGTGTGTTTTTTTTTTCTTCTTTATGACAGTGTTGTGAGAGCAATGTGTGGGTGGTTCAAGGAGATGATCACCAAAACAATTCACAAAACAACAAATTAAAATTTAAGCAAAGAAGAAAGATTATTGACGACTTGCAACAAATTGGGCCTCACTCGTGGATTATGCAATCTTTAACTTTTATGCTTGTGTTTTTTGTGAAGTATTAACTGCCTTCTGGAAATTCCCATTTTCTTCATCTATTTACTGATTTGTGAATGGAAGGTCATGGTCAAACTGACTCCATGTTATTTTTAGCTAATTTCTCCTTTGGAAAGTCCCTAAGATATTAACAAGGCATTAATCAATCATGGGCTAGTGACTACCTTCTCCCTGGGAAAGTCCCTATTGATCAATCCCTCTGTGGGGACCCAAGGAGTTGAACAATCCCTTAGTTTCAAAACTTTCCAACCACAGTCTTAGCCAATTCTGTTCTTATAACAGCCCAGAATACTCTATCTCCCTCACCTTATCCATATCTAAGCGAACTGCCTAACAGTGTCTCACTCTGTTTCCTAGGCTAGAGTGCCAAGGCATCAGCCTAACTCACAGCAACCTCTCACTCTGAGGTTCAAGTGGTATTCCTGCTATATCCTCTGAAATAGCTGGAATACCAGAGCTACCCACAATGCCTCGCTAATTTTTTCTATTTTTTTAGTAGAGGTGCAATGTCGATCTTGCTGCGGCTAGACTCAAACTCCTGAGCTCAAGCAATCTTCCTGGTTGGGCCTTACTGTCTGATTACAGGTGTGAGCCACTGCACCTGGCCTCGAGGCTAAAATACTTTACACCGTAAGCCTACATTTGGACAGCTTCAGTATGGTAGGCTTTTTATGACTAGAAATGGAAAAGTAAGTGTACTACATGTCTCAGGTTCAAATTTCTCACTTATCAATTCTCTACTGCTTCTAACAGAGAATATCTTAATGATTGTATTTTTAGAAATAGGAGATGCTTAACTGTGCTAACAGAATACAATGATAAAATTGCATATTCATAGCATGACATAATTAATGTTAAGATTAGACATGTCAGAGCACATAATGGCTGAGAGAGTTTTTAGCCAGGAGGAATTCCATAAGGAATTCATAAATACAAGTAACCAGCAGATTTCAAGTGCCAAGTTCTAGATTTGGGGAATGGGATTAGCCCCCAAACTAGGAAGTCATAGTAGCTTGGAGTTTGATATAAGGACTAAAAATCCATCACTCACAGCAACCTGACAGAACACATAGGTCCTGAGATATTCAGTTGGTGAGAGCGAACATTTAGAATGATAATGGTGAGGGGGTAAATAAGAGGACAGGCAAAGGCAAAATAGGAAGCCAAGGAAGAATGAAAAGGACAGAGAAAGAAAGGTGAGTCAATATCAGGGATGCTACAACATGAATTTGGCCCTTTTGAGTAAATCTGAGATTCTTTCATGGTAATTATATGATGGTTATTCAAATGTGAAGGGCAAAAAGTCCCCAAAGCTTTATAATCAGTGCATAGATAAAAGTGCTAGATCCTTGATAGCCTATACACATTTTCAAAGTATCAAGTATAATGGGATGAAGCACACAATATGATTACCTCCTTTGGTATAGAAATAATCAGTGTGTTCACTCTAATGAAATAATCCATGTAGACAGGGATGTAATGGGTGTTACTCATCTACTCATATGATTGTATTTTATTGAGATATACAGAGATTATTTAAAAATAAACTTTAAAATTGACAGTTTAAATCAGATGATCTATTATACTTCCAATAAACACTCGAGTTATTTCTCAAGTTCCCATCTGGTTTATGCTATTTTCAATTTGAACATGATAAGACAGACATCATTTTTAGCTGCAAAAGACTTTGTTCAATTGAAGCATTATACCATATAACTGTAGTGCCCAACCTCTGAGTCACAGAATGGTACTGGCTGTGGCCTGTTGAGAACTGGACCACACAGCAAGAGTTGAGTTGCAGGCCAGTAAGCAAAGCTTCATCCTGTATTTACAGCACCTTCCCGTCACTCGCATCACCACCTGAGTTCCACCTCCTATAGAAGGAAGCAGCATAAGATTCTCATAGGAGCCTAAACCCCACTATAAACTGCCTATTCAAGGGATCTACATTGCACACTTCTTAAGAGAATCTAATGCCTGATAACCTGAGGTGGAGCTGAAGCAGTGAGGCTAGTGCTGGGGAGCAGCTGCAAATATAGAAAATTATTAGTAGAGCGGTTTGACTGCACAGACCATAATAAAGCAATTGCAGAGATCATATCAAATCATCTACCTGCCACCTTCCTCTAGGCCTGGCCCATGAAAAAATTGCCTTCCATTAAACCAGTTTTAAATCCTGGTTGGGGACCACTGCTATACATGGGTCACTAAAAAACCTTTGAGATACACAAAAATCAAGACATATAAAATACATGAGGCCAGAAACAAAAGAAGCCTTCACAAAAACACTGACAAACTAAGCAGTTGAACCTTGCACAGAAAGGATGCTGCTGACTGTGTTTTCGGAAGGTGAAATAATGGAATATAATACAGTCTGTCTGAAAACTTGCAATGCACCACATATAAAATGATCCAGTTGAACTTTGTGGGTACATGTGGAAGGACGTAAAGGAAGAGTCTTATCTTGATGTGCTTGGATTGCCAGTACCGATGATTTAATGAGATTAAAACCAATATTCAAGTATTGGTTATAAGCAGGCTAGGAATTGAATTAAGAAAATGACTACAGAGGATGAGCAAAGGAAAACAGAAACAGGAGAGAAATAGATGTGGGAAACCCTGAAGCCAGTGTCAAATGCGCTGCTGGAGCCCTGGTGCTTTTAAAAGTCTGAAAGCCTCCCGCTGAAATTTCATGCCTGCCCCAGCGCGACTCTGAGGCAGCAGAGGTCTCTAAGTCAGGGAAGAAAATTATTGGTAAAAGGATGAGAAAAGAGGTCTAAATGATCAAGTATAGTACTGAGAATTAAAATACAATGATGAAAATAAATTCAGTTGTCAACATCAATAAGTAGTAAAATAATTACTTGTAATGATAAACTCATGACAGTTACTTAAACTGATATTATTATATACAAATAGTAGGAGATGCTGTCATTAATAAAGAAGAATTTTATAATAGCACAAGCTGTTTGTCATAACTGGCAAGTGAAAAGATAAAGAAGCATATAGAAGTAATCTAGTAGAGAATGTAAGTAATAATTTACAACTAAGTGAAATAATATTGCACGAGTCAAATAACACACACACAAAGAATAAAAAGTAGGAGGAGGTAGAATAAAGAGCAAGAGGGAGAGTCAAGGAAGGATAAGGAGGTAGCTAAAATCCAACATGCATTTGCAATGCAAATGTAATAGACACAAAAGCTGTGCAAAAAATATCATGCTTTAGCAGGATCACGTAAGAATCTAGAACACGAATTCTAGAGATAGCGCTTTGAAGAGTCAGCCAATTTCCTATGACATTCTATTCTAGAGTAACAGAGAAAGTAGTAGACAAATGTGGCTATTTAAGATAGCACAAAATTGGGCAGCACCTTTGATTCAGTGGGTAGGGCACTGGCCTCCCTAGTGACTGGTTTAAGACAGGCCCCGGCCAAACTGCAACAAAAAAATAGTAAGGTGTGGCAGGTGCCCATGGTCCCAGCTACTTGGGAGACTGAGGCAAGAAACTCACCTAAGCCCAGAAGATGGAAATTGCTGTGAGCTGTGTGACACCAGTATACTCCACTGAGGGCGATAAAGTGAGACTCTGTCTTCACGAAAAAAAAAAAAAAAAGATAGTACAAAATTAGTATGCATAAGCATGCCAGAATTCCCAAAATATTACTCTCCAACTTCTATTAAAACACACACAATAAAGAGCATTAAAGAACAAATTGAATCAAACTAGAAAACACACTAAATATTGAATTATAGGACTTGCCAGAAGAATTCAAAAACAACTTATGCTTATTTTATACCTTGATTTGAGTTTAAAATATGTAGTCATGTTGCCTATGATACAGCCTAAATCAATAAAATAATCCACAATTAAATAATGGAGAATGATCAGTTTGACATTTCCAGGGTAAATAAAGAAAATATCTACAAATATCCCACAACTAATATCATTCTGCATAGAAAGTAGGGGTGGTTTGTCCCCACGTTGTCTTGTGCAACTCTGCATAAATACTTCAAAAGTTATTGTTTTCTCAAAGGAGAAAACATTTTTATGTAAAATTTCCATATAACCCAAAGTACCATTCATGCAAAATGGCAACAGAAAGCTATTATAATTTATGCTAGGGCAAAATAGGTCATTATTAATCTAGAAACTCAAGACACTTTAATATTAGGAGTCAAACAATATATTGCAATGAAAGGTCAAATGAGAATATATTTTTCCTATAATGCAACTTCATCCCTAGGAGATTTGCTAATGGAAACATCAGTTATATATAGTCTAATTACTGTTATGGAATTCAGGACATATAATTTACCATACAGTTAAGAAATAATTTACCCACCATCATTAGGGATTTAAGTGTTCTAGTTAGTGAATTTTCAATACTCTTATAATTTTAAAAACTCATTAATTTTAAATATATTACATACTTCATTGACTTAGTAAACAGAGTATTTTAATAAAATCTGGTATGCTAATAAGTTTAAAATTGTCATTATGAATATCAATTACTATGCTCTCTTACAATGACAACTTAGGGCTGTTTGTTCAGGACCTAACTGTGAGCTACTCTGTAAGATTCAAAAAAAAAAAAAAAAAAAATGGCTGAAGTATAAGAAATGTACACTGTGAATTCCAAATGGGTATATGTGTGTTGCTGCTTCTTTTCTCTTCATGACTCTAACCTGTGATTCTAAGAAAACAAAACTAATGACTTTCATAAATAGAAAACTGTTTATGAATTTTTAAGTCAACTTTCTAATTTTAGAGTAGAATTTAATTAACAAGGAAATTGTGAAGTTGCTACAGTTTTCACATACACACAGTCCAGCTTACTCTATATTGATATTTTAGATCATGTGAGACTCAATTAATGAACAAATATTGGTATATTGTTATTAAATAATGTTGACACTTTATTCAGATTTCAGTAGTTTTTAGCTAATGTCCTTTCACTATTCCAGGATCCCATCGAGGCCACCATACTACATTTAGTTTTCATGTCTCCTTAGAGACCTCTTAGCTACACCAGTTTCTCATCTTGGTTAGGCTTTGGAAAAATATTTCTAGTCAGAATTTGTTTGATGTGTTCATGATGATTAGACTAGGAATATGGATTTGGGGGAAGAAAAGCTCAGAGGTAAGTGTTGTTTTCATGCTATTTTATTAATAGCTATCAACGTGATTTTCCACTATTAACTTTGGCCTTGATCATCTGGTTAAAGTAATGTTCTCATGTTTTCCCACTATAAGTTACTCATGCAGTGAGAATTATCTACACAAAGTATATGGAACTCTTTGACATACAAGATTTATCTCTACTCTTCCATTTACTTGTTTTTTCAATTATGTATATACTTATGTGAATATGGAAATTTATTTTATACTTTGTCTATGATCCAACTACATTTTATATTTCGTGTAAATTGTTTCAGCATTGGCCTTTGAGAACTCTTCTAGTTGGCTTCTCTATCCCTTTGACGCATGTCCATCATTTTGGATTTTTATTTATTTTCTTTGGAACACATCTTTTCTTTATAGCACTTCAAAAAATTTCAAGTTCAGCAGTCACAGAATCAACCGCCACTCTGTTAATGGAAAAAACCAAACTCTGGAAAATAATTTGAAGAAGTTTATTTTGACCCAAAAATGAGAGACAATGGCCCAGGTGCTAAGAGGTGCTAAGGTGCTAAGGAGAGGTGCACCTCTCAGAGGTGCTAAGAAAGTGCATTGGACCACAGTTTGGTTTCAGACATTCTAGGCAGACATGAACGAATTGCAGGTAAAATCATAAATCAATGCATGGAAGGCATAAATTGGTTTAGCCCGAATAAGAGAGACATCTCAAAGCAGTTACTTACAAATCATAGGTGGATTTAGGGATCCCATAGCTGGCAATTGGCTGAGAGTGTTAAGCTTTGTCTAAAAATTTGAAGTTAGTAGGAAGGAATGCTTAAGATAAAGGTGTCTGTTATTTGTCATGTAATAACATACCAGCCACCTTAAATAAATTGTTTTATGGCTTGTAAGGCATGACTTAACTCTTAGCTTGCATGCCCTATGGTCTGGTTTGCAATTTGGTATTTTATTGCCACAGCAATCTGTTCTGTTGGTCTTCTAATCACTATTCTAGCATTAACATTAGTCTATTGTTGCCGCTAAACTCTAAAAGGCAGGGGGTGTAATGGGGATTTTTCAAACCCCCTTCTTGTCATAGCTGGGAAATTAGGTTTAAGGTTCATCTGGGATCCCTTGGCCAAGAGGGCGTATGTTCAGCTGGGGAGGAGGATTAGGATTTTATCTTCAGTTTAAGAATACTGTTTACTTTTACTGTATGATGATTAGAATGCAAGAGCTGGCCTACTCTTTGTTACTGGAATGTTATCGCTTCCAGATCCCCTCAGCTGACTGAGCAAGCCACTTTACAAGTTCTCACTAACCCCTGTACGTGTGCACATAAATGAATATTCCTATATGTAGCCTTCGGTATCTATATTTACCTATTAATATGTTTAAATGGAACTTGAATTCATACTGAGCTCATAATATATGTCGGTACACATAGACTCCTTTGCGTATATGTAATCTACTACTCCAGCAGTAAGGAAGTCTTCAACACTTGCTGTCTTTTTACTTACTTGTTCAGTTCCATTATACATATATAGTTGCTATTGTGTGGGTGTTTGTCTTGAAAACCTCATGTTGACATTTAATCCCAGTGTAAGAGATGGAAGCTAATCAGAGAGGTGTTTAAGTCATGGGGGTGGATTCCTCATGAAAGTTCTCACTTTATTAGATCCCATGACAACTAGTTGTTAAAAAGAGCCTGGCCCCTTCCTCCAGCTCTCACTCTTTCTCACCAGGTCATCTCTGCACACACAGGCTACCTTTCACCTTCCACCATGGGGGGAAGCAACCTCAGGCCCTCAGTAGAAGCCCAGAAGATCTCACCACCATGCTTCTTCCACAGCCTAAAGAATCATGGGCTGAATAAACTTTTTTCATCATAAATTACCTCACCTCAGATATTCCTTAACAGGAACATAAAATGGACTGAGACAATAGTTATTTTACAGTTGTTAATCATTTCACAAATGGAAAATTTTAGTTAATAACTAAATTTTGTTAATAACTATCAATAGTTAATAACTAAAATACAGTGTGCAGTGCACTGTGTGTAGTTAATGTAGCCTGTAGTCAAACAGCATCAATTCATTTTCTAAGTTACTTAGGTAAGCACTTATTCCCCACATGGTTTAGTTAGGATTTCTCATATATTTATAACAAAAACGTATCTCTTTGTCACATTCTGCATTCCACCCTGGGAGCTCAAATCTAAATGATTTTTAAAATTTCATATATTAAGGTTAACTTCTGTGCTTAAGGTTATATAAGACATACACTGCCATGAATACCACATTATAGTAACACATAGAATGATTTCATCATCATAAAATCCCCCGTGATTCACCTATTCAAATGCACACCACCCAAACTCCTGAAAAGCACTGATCTGTTTATTTTCTCCATAGTTTTGCCTTTTCTGAAATGTTAGATAAATGGAATGCTAGAGCACATAGGCTTTTAGACAGGATGTTGTTATTTAGAAAAACACATTTAAGATTCACCCATGTCTTTGTGTGGCTTCATAATTCATTTTTTGTTATCATTGAATAGTGTTCTATCCTGTGGATGTATCATATTTATCCATTTACCAATCAAAGGACATCTTGGTTATTTCCAGTTTGAGGACAATTATGAATAGATTTGTTACAAAATTTTTATGAAAGTGTAGTGTATATGTGGAAATAAAATTTAAACTTCACTAGGTAAATCCTTAGGACTATTCTATAAATGTCAATTAATTTAAATTGATTGATAGTGCTATTCCAGTCTTCTATATTTTTATTGATTTTCTGTCTACTTGATCTTTCAATTACTAGAAGATGGGTTTCGAAGTCAAAAACTATAAAAGTGAACTTTTTTCCCCTCTGTTCAATCACTTAGCCTCATGTATTTTGACATTCTGATGTTAGTTGCATATATGTTTAGGGTTGTTTTGTCTTTATATTCCTTCATTATAAAATGGCCATTTTTACCCTTAATACTTTACCTTTCATTGAAGACACTGTTGTCTGAAATTAATACAGCTACAGCAATTTTCTTTTAATTTATGTTATATCACTTTCTATACCTTTACTTTCAAACTCTCAGACTCTATCTGTTTAAAGTGGGTTTCTTGTAGAAAACACACATTGTGTAGTCTTGTTTTCATATATACTTTGACAATATGTCTTTTAACTGGCAATTTTGGATCATTAATATTTAAAGTTATTTTTATATACTTATATTAGCATCTAACATCCTGATGTTTTATCTTTGATGCATTTATTCTTTGTTTTTGTCTTCTTTGCTTTTCCTGATTTAAACTAAGCATTTTATGTGATTATATTTTTAAAAATTTATTGTTTCCTTTTTGACTTTTTAAGAAATTGATAGATGTAGTTGTATGTATTTATGGGTTATATGTGGTATTTTGATACCTGCATGCAATGTGTAATGATTAAATCAGAGTAATTGGGATATCAAGCATCTCAAACATTTATCATTTCTTTATGTAGAAAACACTCCAAATCTTCTATTCTAACTAGATTGAATTGTATTTTATCTCTGTCTCAATACAATAAGTGTATTTAAAAAATTTTTTTTTCTCCTGTAGTTACAATACAATTAAAGTTTTCTTTATGTAGATCCAGGCTTTTAACCTATGCCACGTGCTTTCTTTTGAAAACTACTTTTCCTATTCCTTGCAGAGATAATCAGCTAGCAGTGAATTCCCACAATTTGTGTGTCTCAGAAAGTATTTCTCCCTCAGTTTGAAGGATATTTTTACCGTATATAAAATTCTTGATCAGTGATCTTTTTCACTTCATTTTCTTCTTGCTTGCATACCTTCTCTTAAATTCACTGTAATTCCTATTGTTGTAACTCAAACTTATTTCAACATTTTCCAATGCCATTAGATTATTGCAGTTTGAATACAATGTGCCTGGGTTGACTCGTTAGATTTGTTTATTTTATTGATTCTGTTAATCATGCTCTTCGAGCTTCTGAACTTAGGGTTTGGTTTAGTATCCATCAGTTGTTTTTAGTCATTGCTTCATCAGATGTTGTTTGTTGTCTGCCTTCTCTTTGTTCGTTCTGGTATTCCAGTTAAATTTGTTACACTTTTTGATATTGTCCAGCAGTTCTTAGATGTTCTGTTCTATGTTGTTTCATATGCTCTTTGTTCTATGTTTTAGTTTGGGAAGCTTTTATTGAACTACCAAATTCAGGCTCTCTGAATTATAAGCTGTGTCTATTTATACTCATGAGCCTATCAAAAACATTTTCACTTCTGACTCAGCGCCTGCAGAACAGTGATTACAGTGCCAGCCACATACACCAAGGCTGGGAAGGTTCGAACCCGACAGGGGCCAACTGCAAGAAAAAAATAGCCAGGCATTGTGGTGGGCTCCTGTGGTCCCAACTACTGAGAGCCTGAGGCAAGAGAATTGCGTCAGCCCAGGACTTTGAGGTTGCTGTGAGCTATGATGTTACAGCACTCTACTGAGGGGGACATAGGAAACTCTCTCTCTCAAAAAAGAAAAAATTCACTTCTGTTAGGCTTTCTCATTTATGGAATTTCCTTTTTATTCTTTTCTTCTCTTCTTATGTCTCCTATTTCACTTGTTGTCTGCTTTTCCATTGCAGCTACTAACATATTTATCATTATAATTTTAAATTTTATTTCTGATAATTCCAATATCTATGTCATATCTAAGTCTGCTCCTGATGATTCCATTGCTTTTTTATTATGTGATTTTTTTCTTCACTTGTCAGTATGTTCTTTGGGTTTTTTTTTTGTTAAAATCCAGGAATGTTTTAATGTTCGATAATAGGAAATAGATAAAGTTGTCATATTGTTCTTGAGCATCAGTTTTGCTGGATATTTTGGTAAAATTTCTATTTTATAGTAAAATATGATAAATATTATATACTAAGGGATGACAAAAATTATTGTGAACATTATAAATAAGACATGAGCCTAGAAAAATTGTTTACCTTGAGTTGGGCTCCTTGGATTTTCAGTGTACACTTCACTCACCTTTATTACTAAGGACATTTGACAAAAATTTTATAAAATATTAGTCCATAAAATTAAAATTAAAAAGTTGTTGAAAGGTGATTTTTTTTTTTTTAGAAAATGGCTCTTAAGTAATTTAAACTACTCTTTCCCTTTCTTCAGCATAGTCATCATATAATTTTTACTCTAGAAGAGAAAATTTTAGAACTATTTTAGCATCACAATTTAAAAATGAAAAAAAAATGCATATTCACATCATCCTTTGCTTCTTGACAATTACTCCTGAAGAGCTTTTGAGTCCAATTTTCCATGTCTCCTTATTACAGAATCTTACACAGGTAAACGGTATTTTTTAAAAATTATTTTTTAATTTTGACTTTTCACTTTCCATTTATTTTCCTGCCCCAATGCAAAACAGTACAACTGAGATACTTTAGGCTATATCAAGATATATTCCAGATGAGATGATACTTATTTGTCCTTATTATGGAAACTTTTGTCACCTTGTTTTGTATCTTGAGTAGACATATAGGGAAGTTAACTTTACCTACTAAGGAATGAAAGCAACAGGTTTGATGACAGAAACAAGGATAGGATACTCCTTCTCTGGTATTTGGGTACATTTGAAATTCAGGAGCTTTAATATTTGACAAAAAGAATTATTATATTCATTTAATTTTTTAGTTATTTCTGGTTCTCTCTGGTCTAGTTATTGACAGAATCTATTTTTTTGAATTTTTTTATTAAATCATATCTGTGTACGTTAATGCAATCATGGGGTACAATGTCCTGGTTTTATATACAATTTGAAATGTTTTCATCAAACTGGTTAACATAGCCTTCGCAGCATTTTCTTAGTTCTTGTGTTAAGACATTTATATTCTACACCTAGTAAATTTCACATGTATCCTAGTAAGATGTTCTCTAGGTGTGGTCCCACCAATTACTCTCCATCCATCCATCCTCCCCCCTCTCCTCCCCTCACTATCCCCTTTCCCCTTCTTCTTGTACTATAATTGGATTATAGCTTTCTTATGAAAGCTATAAAGTGGTTTCATAGTAAGACTGAGTACATTGGATACTTTTTCTTCCATTCTTGAGATACTTTCCCAAGAAGAATATGTTCCAATTCCATCCATGTAAACATGTAAGAGGTAAAGTCCCCATCTTTCTTTAAGGCTGCATAATATTCCCTGGTGTACATACACCACAATTTATTGATCCATTCATGGGTTGATGGGCATTTGGGCTTCTTGCATGACTTAGCAATTATGAATTGGGCTGTGATAAACATTGTGGGCAAATATCTTTGTTATAAAGTGATTTTTGGTCTTCTGGATATATACCTAGGAGAGGAATTGTAGGATCGAATGGCAGGTCTATTTTTGGATCCCTAAGGGATCTCCAAACATCTTTCCAAAAGGAATGTATTAATTTGCATTCCCACCAGCAGTGCAGAAGTGTTGCCTTTTCTCCATATCCATACCAGCCAACATCTCCAGTTTTGGGATTTTGTGATGTGGGCTAATCTTACTGGAATTAGATGATATCTCAAAGTAGTTTTGATTTGCATTTCTCTGATGATTAAGGATGATGAGCATTTTTTCATATGTCTGTAAGCCATGTGCCTGTCTTCTTCAGAGAATTTTCTCTTCAAGTCCCTTGCCCACCCTGAGATGGGATCAATTGTTCTTTTCTTGCTAATATGTTTGAGTTCTCTGTGGATTCTTTAAACCTTTGTCAGAGACATAACCTCACATAACCTGCAAATATCTTCTCCCATTCTGAGGGCTGTCTGCTTGCTTTATTTACTGTGTTCTTGGCTGTGCAGAAGCTTTTTAGTTTGATCAGGTCCTAGTAATGTATTTTTGGTGTTGCTTCAATTGCTCAGGGTTCTTCCTCATAAAATATTCCCCCAGGCCGATTGCTAAAAGTGTTTTCCCTGCACTTTTTCTCTAGTATTTTTAAACGTTCATGTCTTAAGTTTAAATATTTAATCCAGCGAGAGTCTATCTTAGTTAATGGTGAGAGGTGTGGGTCCAGTTTCAGTCTTCTACAGGTCGCCCCCCAGGTCACCCAGCACCATTTGTTAAATAGGGAGTCTTTTCCCCACTGAATGATCTTAATTGGCTTGTCAAAGATCAAATAGCAGTAAGTAGCTGGGTTCATCTCTTGGTTCTGTATTCTGTTCTATACATCTCCTTCTCTGTTTTTGTGCCAGTACCAGGCTGTTTGATCACTATCGATTTATAGTATAGTCTGAGATCTGGTAGTGTAATTCCTCTTGCTTTGTTTTTATTTCTGAGTAATGTCTTGGCTATTCGAGTTTTTTTCTGATTCCATATAAAACGAAGTATTATTTTTTCAAGATCTTTTAAGTATGACAGTGGAGCTTTAATAGGGATTACATTAAAATTGTATATTGCTTTGAGTAGTATGGACATTTTAACAATGTTGACTCTTCCCAGCCATGAACATGGTATGTTTTTCCATTTGTTTCCATTTCAGCTATTTCTTTTCTTAGAGATTCATAGTTCTCTTTATAGAGATCTTTCACATCCTTTGTTAGGTAAACTCCCAAATATAATGTCTTCTTTGGCACTACTGTGAACGGAATAGAATCCTGGACTATTTTTTCTATTGTTGGTATATATAAAGGCTACAGATTTATGAGTGTTGATTTTGTAACCTGAGACGCTACTGTATTCCTGCATCACTTCTAAGAGTTTTATAGTAGAATCCCTGGTATTTTCCAGATGTACAATCACATCACCTTTGAAGAGTGAAAGTTTGATCTCTTCTGATTCTTTATGGATACCCTTGATTGCCTTTTCTTCCCTAATTGTGATGGCTATGACTTCCATTACAATGTTAAAAAGCAGAGGAGACAGGGCAGTGCCTGTGGCTCATCAAGTAGGGTGCCAGCCCCATATACCAAAGGTGGCCGAAGGTGGCGGGTTCAAACCTGGCCTCCACCAAACTGCAAAAACAGAAAAATAGCCGGGCATTGTGGAGGGCACCTGTAGTCCCAGCTACTTGGGAGACTGAGGCAAGAGAATCACCTAAGCCCAGGAGTTGGAGGTTGCTGTGAGCTGTGTGACACCATAGCACTCTACCAAGGGCGATAAAGTGAGACTCTGTCTCTACAGAAAAAAAAAAAAAGCAGAGGAGACAATGGGCAACCTTGTGTGGTTCCTGATCTGAGTGGAAATTATTTTAATTTAACTCCATTTAACACAATATTGGCTGAGGGTTTGCTGTAGATGGCTTCTATCAGATTAAGAAATGTCCCTTCTATACCAATTTTCTTAAGTGTTCTGATCATAAATTGATGCTGGATATTATCAAAAGCTTTTTCTGCATCAATTGAGAGAATCATATGGTCTTTGTTTTTTAATTTGTTTATGTGCTGAATTATATGTATTGATTTATGTATATTGAGCCAGCCTTGAGACCGTGGGATAAAACCTACTTGGTCATGTTGTATAATTTGTCTGATGTGTTGCTGGATTCTGTTTGTTAGCATCTTGTTGAATATTTTCCCATCAACATTCATTAGTGATATTGGTCTATAATTTTCTTTTCTCATTGGGTCTTTTCCTAGTTTGGGGATCAAGGTGATGTTTGCTTCATAGAATGTGTTGGGTAGTATTCCTTCTTTTTCTATATTTTGGAAAAGGTTGGATGATATAGGTTCTAGTTCCTCTTTAAAGGTTTGGTAGAATTCTGATGTAAAACCATCTGGTCCCAGGTTTTTCTTTTTAGGTAGATTTTGTATAGTTGATGCTATTGCAGAGCTTGATATAGGCCTGTTCAACATTTCCACTTCATGCTGGCTAAGTCTTAGAAAGTGGCGTGCTTCCAAGTATTAGTCACTTTCCATCAGATTTTCATATTTCTGATAATAAAGTTTCTTGCAATATTCGTTAAGGATTTTTTGAATTTCTGAGGAGACTTGTTATTTCATCATTACCATTTCTGATTGATGAAATTAGAGATTTTACTTTTTTTCCTGGTTAGATTAGCCAAAGGTTTATCTATTTTATTGACCTTTTCAAAAAACCAACCTTTTGATTTATTGATCTGTTGTATAATTCTCTTCTTTTCAATTTCATTTAATTCTGCTCTAATTTTGGTTATTTCTTTTCTTCTGCTGGGTTTGGGATTGGAATGTTCTTCCTTTTCCAGTTGCTTGAGATGTCCCATTAGTTGTTAACTTCCTCTCTTTCTTCTCTTGAGGAAGGCTTGCGGTGCTATAAATTTCCTTCTTTGGACTTCTATGGTATCTCAGAGGCACTGATCATTGGTGTCTTCATTATAGTTTTGTTCCAAAAATTTGGTAATTTCCTTCTTAATGTCATCTATGACCCAGCTATCATTCAGCATAAGGTTATTTAGCCTCCATGTTTTTGTATGAGTATGCAAATTCCTGTTGTTACTGAGTTCAACTTTTATTCCATGATGGTCTGAGAAGATGCAAGGAATAGTTTCTATTCTCTTAAATTTGCTGAGGTTAGACTTGTGACCTAAGATGTGATTGATTTTGGAGTATGTTCCATGGGCTGATGAGAAGAATGTGTATTCAGTTTTGTTAGGATGAAATGTTCTGTAGATATCTGTTAAATCCAAATGTTGAATGGATAAATTTAAATCTAAAATTTCTTTGCTTAGCTTCTTATTGGAGGATCTATCCAACACTGCCAGAGGAGTGTTAAAATCTCCGGCTATTTTGGTGTGGGAGGAAATCAAGTTGCTCATGTCTGTTAGAGTTTCTCTTATAAATTGAGGCTGGGTACACAAATATTAATAATTGAAATCTCATCATATTGAGTATTACCCTTAACAAATATGAAGTGGCCATCCTTATCTTTCCTTACTTTTGTTGTTTTAAAACCTATTGTATCTGTGAATAAATTTGCAACACCTGCTTCTTTCTGCTTTCCATTTGCCTGAAATATAGATGACCATCCTTTCACCCTGAGTCTATATTTATCTTTTAGGGTAAGATAAAATTCTTGTATGCAGCAGATATCTGGCCCGAGTTTCTGTTTCCAGTAAACCAACCTGTGCCTCTTTGGAGGAAAATTTAAGCCATTCACAGTAATTGATAATATTGATAAGCCTGGTGGAATTTTGGGTATCAAGTTTTTCAAAATTCCAGTGGACATTTTTAATCCTTTAGCCACTGTGATAGTTTGAATTTGATCAAAAGTTTCTGAGTGAGTTTACTTTGTGGTGGCGGATTGCACTGGTCATTATGGAGGATAGGTCTGAGAATATCCTGGAGAGCTGGTTTAGTTATGGTAAATTTCTTCAACATGTGAATGTCATGAAAGTATATAATTTCTCCATCATAAATGAAATTCAGTTTCGCTGGATACAGGATCCTGGGTTGAAAGTTATTTTGTTTTAGGAGATTTAAAGTCAATGACCACCCTCTTTTAGCTTGAAAGTTTTCAGCAGAGAGATCTGCAGTCATTATAATATTTTTTCCCCCTTTTAGGTTATGATTTTCTTATGCCTGGCTGCTTTCAGAATTTTCTCCTTCATATTAACTTTAGTGAAGTTAATTATGATGTGTCTGGGGGTTGTCTTATTCGGGTTGAGTCGTGCTGGGGTTCTGAAACTGTCTGCTATCTGCATTTCAGAATCTCTTGGCATATCTGGAAAGTTCTCCTTCATAATCTCATGAAAAAGGGCCTCTGTGCTTTGCTAGGCAATTTCATTGCCTTCAGGAATTCCTATAAGGCAAATATTAGTTTTCTCTGAATTATCCCAAAGCTCTCTGAGAGAATGATATGTTTTTTCTCTCCATTTCTCTTCCACTTTGAGCACTTGGGAGCATTCAAAAGGTTTGTCTTCAATATCAGAAATCCTTTCTTCTGCCTGCTCCATTCTGTTACTGAGGGATTCTACTGTATTTCTCAGATCTTTGAGGGCTGCAAATTCTTGTCTCAGTGTGTCAAAATCTTTGGTGATTTTTGTCTTTAAATTCATTAAATTCTTGAGACAACTTTTGAATTGCTTCTTGAATTTCTAATTCCAATTTTACCTCCATTCTATTAATCTTATTTGCAACACAAACTCTGAATTCGATTTCTGACATCTCAGTCATTTTTCTATGAATGGGATCTTCAGTTGTGTCCACCATATCATTCGTTGGGGGGAGTTGATCTACTCTGGTTGTTCATGTTACTGGAGTTTTTCCACTGATTCCCTCCACGATTATTTTACACCATTTGGCTAGATGAGCAGAAAAGGTGAAGTTGGGTTGGGGGGCTCCTGGAGTAGTGATTAAGAAGCCCTTTACCCAAGAGCTGTGACTGGTGTCTTTACCTTTTCCCCTAGAGTTTTACAAAGGACTTATACAGTACCATAGCCTGAGACACTGGGGACTTACTTTGTGGTGGGACTAAGTGTCTCTGTCTTGTTTTCATCTGGTCTCTGTCCTACCCTAGTGAATTAGTTACTCTGGGTTGAAGTCTCAGCTGTGGAGAAATACCAGCAATTAAGTCACCCCGCCCCACCATGGGCAACAACTGGAAAAGGAAAATCAAACCTTCCCACAACCACACACCCAGGGTACAACTTTAGACAGTCCTCAGGTGATTGGTCTTGTCCGAGAGATCCAAATCAATTGTCCCAGTCAGCACCCAGTCTCCAGTAAGGAAGTTGAAAAGGTCTCTGGCTACTAGATAGCAGGAGTCTGCTGGAAGCTTGAGTATGACTCGTTCTGGTACTTCATGGAGTCAGAAGGACACCTCCAGCAAATGAATTAGTCTGAGAAGGTTGATGCCTCCTTCCCCACCTTGCACGTCTGTCACACCCAGTCACTGGTAACCCCACAGAGCTATGACCCAGTTTCTTCCAATGAGCAGATGCTCCAGGGTTTTGAGCCTGCCTGAGTCACAGAGAGATATTATGTCTCTTTAGCCAGAGGCCTCCGCACCCTGCCACCATCTAGCAGGGGAAGCTGAGGTCTGACAACCTCATGTGGTTAATGGGAGCTGGGGCAATTCACTCAGTCCCAGCCTTGCCCTTGATTGATGTTGCTGACACTTATATTTGTGAAGAATATGTGATTCTGTCTTAGCTATATTCCCCTACAGACCAGGTGCTGTTTGAATTCATAGAAACTGCGACTCAGCCCGACTGTGCCTCTGCCCAGAGCTGGTGTTTCTGATTCCTCTGCAGTCTGTGTTGGGGTGGGTGCAGTTAGAGCTTACACTCAGCTTTTGGTTTCCCACCTGCCTTTGTCTCAGCTATGATTCCCTTAGGGCTGGGTGTTTTTTAGGTTCACTAAAGCAGTCTTGGTGCAGCACCACCTTGGGTGTATGCTGTCTCTGCACATGCATCTTCAATTCTCATCCCACCCTGCTCCACCCAGGCCAGTACCACCTCAGGCATACCCTTTGCTCACAAGGCATTACTGTCCCAAATCTATTCTATCAGTGTCTACCACCAGAGAAGATGCCTAGCTTTCTCTGGTTACCCAGAGAGACAGAGAGTGTCTTTCCAAAATATCTCCAGGGGTGTGAGCCCTATTGTTCCTGCTCTGCCGTTGCTGCTCTGAGCCAGGGGGCAACGCCTCTCCCTTTCCTGTACGTTTCCTTCAGTCCACCATTTTATCCTTTCCCCTATGCCGCAGAATCAACACAGACCTGCAGCAGCCCACGCCCTGTCCACACCTCTCAAGAAAATGTCCAAGAATCTGGTCTCCATGGGGGACAGGCTTCCAGACCTTGGGGTGAGAGTGGAGGGGAGTGCTGGAAATTCAGAATTGTAGGTAGAGAATATATACAGTTTTATGCCTGGCAGGAGAGTGCCATGGCCGCCTAGTAGGGGAAGGAGGCCTGGTTTTTAGACAGTCTCTACCGTGGGATAAAATGGGAGGATGTTTGAACTCGCCTTGCTTGTTTGTAGAAAGTATACTGTGAGCCTTTCTCATGAAGGAGGGGACTCCTATCTGCTTGGCGATTGATTTTGTACCTTTTGTTTGTATCCTTGGGGTCTCAGCTTGCCTCAGCAGGGTTGATGTGCATTCTTCAAGCTTCTCTCTTGGCTCAGCTCCACACCATCAGCTTACTTGCTAAACTTCTGTCCTTTAACTCTCCTTCTGGATGGGAACCTTTGTGGAAAGCTGGCCCTAGTCGGCCATCTTGCCTCTGCCCCACCAATAGATTTTTTTTTTTTACATACATGTGTATTTATTGCCTTTTTAAAAGACAAATAGGTAGATAAATAGGTAACAGGAAGGGAGCAAGGATAAGAAGGAACACAAAAAAACCTGTATACCTAGAGGTTGTCACTGTAGAAGGAGATTTCAAGTTATTTGTCTCTGCATTGTACTTTTCTGTATGGCTTAGATATTTTACAATGAGTAGATATAAATATTTTTATAAATGTAAGTGGAAAATAAAGCTGTATTCTTTCTGAAAATAATAAAATCTTAAATTTTAAAAAAATCAGCCTTGCTGAATACTATATTGCCTACTGGAAAATAACATCTGGTGGTTTGGGAGCTATTTGGGGGGAGAAACAATTTTCAGAAGGTCAAAGTAATTTTAACTTCTTGATTTGAATCAGTATGCTGCACTGAATACAAACACTGTTTTTCAAAAACCTGGAGAGGTCTCAGCCTCAAAGTGCCAGGTAGGACTAAAGAATAGTTGCCTAGTAGTCAAGTGGAAAGTTCTCAAAATAATTGAATCATTGTCAAATAATATTGAGGTTTTTTACATTTACTATGGGAGTATAGGGAACCTAAAACTACCCTATGGCAATATCTTTACAGTTTGTGCTAATATAAGCTCTTTGGGGATTCTTTCCTAAGATTAAGTGTTCACCCATAATTATGTCATCGTGTCTGCAGAAGTATAATCTTTTTCTTTTTTTTTCCTCAGTTCTTTAACTTGTTTATAAGCCTGAAAGAGCAACAGCCAATGGCGATGTCCAGAGCCATCTGCCACTTAGATACCAAAACCAGTTGTAGTGTTCCCACTAGAGTTGTGATCTTGGTTCATCTATGTCTTAAATTAGGTGTGTAGGGAGTAAATTACATGCCCATAGGAATGCATTTTATTGCAAACACAGTATTATTCCAGAAACTAGTCATCAGGTTATCTTGGCCATTGTACATGCAGCACATCTGGGAATTATTCTCAGAAAAACATTGGGTAAAAGGTCTGAGTAGTGGCTTGGATTTTGGCTACTGCAAAAGCTAGAAAAAAATAAAGCACATATCAAGCTACAGCATATAATCTAACAAAGTTAACTGCAAGATATATGATGGTAAAAACTTGATCAAGAATTCTTATTGATATTATATATCAATATGATATAATTATCTTAAGGGATTATGGTGGGCTCCATCACAAACCTTTCAAAGTGTTTGCAGGTCCCTTATTTCTCTAGTCACAACTCTGGGTCAGATAATAACAGTACAATTTCTGCTATAGATTTACATTTTAGAAAACTTAAAATTTGAAGTCAGACAAATCTGAGTATTTATCCTTTCAGCTTCATTTGCTGGATAACTTTATTCAACATACTTAATGTCCAGCTCAGTTTTCTCATCTATAAAATTTGCTAAAAATTATTTCAGGGAATTGGATAATAAGATTAGGTATGTTTCTCATCCATGAATATGTCATTCCTTGTTACCCAGCAGCTCTCAGTCCTGCTAAATTATCGATAGAGTTTTATATGAAAACTCACTCAATCTTCTTTCTAGATGCATCAAGGACTCAAAAGGCAAAGACAATCTTCTGGAAGTTATGCTCAGCACACACTTTTCACTTATATATACTACAATAGTTAGTATTTGCCAAGAACTATACTAATATGGGTTCAAGTCATAATAGCTGGAACATGGCCTATGTTCAACAAAGTCCAAGATATTAAATGACGAAGCTTCACATACATTAGGTGGGAGCACACCCCTCACAGAAAAATATTGAATTGGACTTTTGGCTACATCTTCTCAGGACAGACTAGAGTAACATTTTTTAAAAATAGCTATTTTCTACCATAATAACTGGGAAACCAACTAAAGAACAAATTTGGAAAACAAATATTATCTGATTTCAAAGCATTATAATCTGTGACATTAAAGACAGCTGAGTATTAGCAAAAAGATAGACAAATCAAAAGGACAAATTATAAATAGCTCAAAAATAAACTCACACATGTCCAGGCAACTTATTTTTATGAAGGTTAGAGGAAATTTAATGGAGAAAAAGTGGTCTTTTCATCAAATGGTTCTAGAACTTTTGAATATACATATGTAAAAATGAAAAAAGTACTTTGATCCATACCCTTCAGCAAGTATAAAAATGAGCTCAAAATGGATCACAGATTTAATATAAAACTTAAACTTATAGAACTTCTAAACCATCTTTAGGACTTTATTCTTTAGGTAAGACCAATATTTCTTAAATACAGCATCAAAAGTATAATCCGTAAGAGAAAACAATAAGATGGAACTTAATATTTCCAAATAATATGTCTGATATAGGACCTGTATCCAGGATAAATAAAGAACTCTCATAGCTCAATAATAAGAAAACAACTCAATTTAAAACAAACAAAAATCAAAAGGTTTGAACAGATGCTTTAACAGATAAATAAATGGATAGAAAATGATCATATGAAAGAAACACATCATACCATTAGTCATTAAGTAATTGCAAACTAAAACCACAAAGAAATACAACTAAACACCCATGAGAAAAGCTACTTATAATAAATGACCATACCAAGTATTGGCGAGGATGTGGAACAACTGAAATTCTCATTCCCTGCCAATGGAAACTGAAGTGGCTCAGCTGCTCTGGAAAACAGTAGGTAGCCTCAAACTGACAACTCAAATACCCCATCAACAGGTGAGTGGATCAACAAATTTGGAATATCCATACTTCAGGGATAAAAAGTAATGAGCTACTAATACATGCAGCAACATAGATGGATCTCAGAATAATTATGCTGAGTAAAAGGAACCAAACCATAAAAGAGTACGTACTGTATGATTCCATTTATATAAAATTTTAGAAAAGGCAAATAAATCTCTAGTGACAGGAAATAAATCAGTGGTTGCCTAGGCTGTGGGAGGGGAGTTAAGAAGAATAAAAAAGAGGCATGAGGAAAATTTGGAAGATAATGGATATGTTTATTATCTGGCTTATAATGATAGTTTCACAGGGGTATGCATATGTGAAAACTTACCCGTTTTTTTTTTTACCTTATTTTGAATAGAACACAACGTGAGAGCTACCCTCTTAACAAATTTTGAAGTGTAAGATATATTACTTCTGACTATTGTACACTTTTTATACACTTAAATGTGTAAAGTCTGTTTTATGTCAGTTATACTCAAAGTCGTTAAAAATTAAAATTAATGCTGAGAGTGGTAGCTCACATCTGTAATTCTAGCTCTTTCAGAGGCCATGGCAACAGGATAACTTGAGGCTAGTAGTTCAAGATTAGCATAGGTAGGCTTGGTGCCTGTAGCACAGTGGTTACAGTGCTGGCCACATACACCAAGGTGGTAAGTTCAAACCCGGCCTGGGCCAGCTAAAGAATTGCAACAAAAAAAGGGGCAAGGGAGGGGAGGGGGAAGGATGGGTGGAGGGAGGATAATCCGTGGGACCACACCTACGGTGCATCTTAGAAGGGTACAGGTGAAACTTACTGAATGCAGAATATAAAGGTCTTAACACAATAACTAAGAAAATGCCATGAAGCTATGTTAAACAGTTTGATGAAAATGTTTCAGATTGTATACAAAGTCAGCACATTGTACCCCACAATTGCACTAACGTACACAGCTATGATTTAATAAAAAAAAAAAAAAGAAAGAAAATAATTAATTTAGAAAGGAACTTTTTATATTAGACCCTGATTAGGAGGGCATAGAACAATTTTCTAGGAAAATTCCCTCAATAGCACGCCTACCAGAAAGAGAATATATTGAATTTCACATGGAGGGAATTCCTTTTTTTTTTTTCTTTTCTGCTTTCTTACACTTTCTTTCATCTTTTTATTTTAATTTCAGGATATTAGGGGACACACGTGTCTTATTTACACACTTCGTTTCTTGTACAAATTGAGTCGATGTTCTAAGTGTGCTCTTTACCCCGATGGTGTGCATGGTACCCAATAGGTGTGATTTACCCATAACCTCCTGTGCCGCCCCCAGCTTGATTTACACTGAGCTCTACTTCCATATGTGCACTTAAGTGTTGATCAGTTAGTCCCAAATTGGTATTGAGTACATGTGTTTGTTTCTCCATCCTTTGATATTTCACTTAGGAGAATGGTTTCTGATTCTATTCAAGTTGTCACAAAAGTAGAGGGTGGAGGGCTGCAAGATGGCCAACAAGAGACAGCTTTTGACAGAGGAGAAATGCTCAGTCCAGAAGGAAAAAAATTAGACTGAAGCAGGTTGTCACAAAAAAATACTAGACTTTTTATGGCTGTGTAGTATTTCATAATATGCATATACCACATTTTATTAATCCATTTATGTATTTGGGGTACTTAAGTTGTTCCCACATCTTTGCGATTGTGAATTATGCTGCTGAAGACATTTGAGTGGATGTGCCCTTTTCATGAAATGACGTTTTGGTATATACCCAGCAGTGGATTGCTGGATCAAATGATAGGTCTTAGGTTAAGTTCTTTGAGGTAGCTTTGTACAATTTTCCATAGAGGTTGCAGTAGTTTGCAGTCCCACCAATGGTGTATAAGAGTTCCTTTCTCTCTGCATCCACACCAGCATCTGTTGTTTTGAGACTTTTTAATACAAGCCATTCTCATCAGTTAGGTGATATCTCACTGAAGTTTTGATGTGCATTTCCCTAATGATTAGAGACCTTACGCACTTTTTCAAGTGTGTGTTGACCATTAGTACACCTTCATTTGAAAAGTTTCTCTTCAGGCCTTTTGTCCACATTTTAATGGGGTTGTTTGGTTGTTTCATGCTGATTTGCTTGCTGATTCTGGTTACCAATCCTTTATCAGATGTACAGTGTGTAAATGAAATCTAAATAAGAAAACCTAAGAATCCTAGAAGAAACTTGGAAAAACTCTTATAGATATTGGCCGAGGCAAAGAATTCATGAACAAGGCCCCCAAAGCAATCATAGCAACAACAAAAATAAATAAATGGGACCTGTTTGAATTAAAAAGCTTGTGCATGTCCAAGGACACACTCAAGCCAGGGAACAGGAGAAAATATACTATACTTTTGTGCTTCAATACCCTAAATCTACAGAGACCCTAGTTTTTCCCTTACCCTCAAATGTACACCTTCAGAGAGAAATTGTCAGTTTTTCTTACCAATTCAAGAGCAATTAAATGTTTAAACATTACTACTGAACACAATTCACAGTATGTAGTGACCATTTAATCTAACCAATCTCCTTTTGACAACCTAAATCAGATTACCTTTCTCAGTAGAATTCAGTAGAATACCCATCACACTCCCTCTAAGGTTGAACAAATCAATCTCACTGATTTCTTCAGGCTTTCACAACTAATCCTTGACCGGGTCTGAGGCAGGATTACTTTAAGCCTCTTTGACGACACACAAAAAACCAGAACTGTAAATATAATTAGTGACTTCTTTCTATATTCTCTAGGAGATATTTCCTGCTCTCAAAAATTGGATACTGGAAATAAGCAAAGGAAGAGGGAGGAATGAAAAAAAGGGGGGAAACTGATACAATGAAGAAAAAGTACAAAGTTCATTATGGCAACTCTCAAGCTCTTTGCTAAAACAGTTGAGTTATTTGGCACTAAGCAGAGATTGTTTTTCAATACCCTACTACTCTTTAAAACAAAATTATTTTCAGTAATAATCATGAAATTGAACGAGTAACAGCCAGAAAAGATGTAAAGACAGTAAAATTTTATTAAATTTTGTGTATTGTATATATATACATATGTTTCCTCTACAAAGTAAATTTTAATAAAACCCAAACATCTAAACCTCTTAAATCATACTGATGCAACGTTTTATTTTCTTGATTAATTTTTAAGCTCTAAAGGAGTTAACAAATATAAAAAGTAAGTAAATTTCAATTTCAAAAAGAATATTTGAATTCAATGGAATCTTTTATATAAGAACTAAAATTTGACTTACAAAGCAAAAATACTACATCTTAAATTCTGCATTGTTTCCCTGTTTACACTGGAAACAAAAAACGAAAACTTCAAGTCTTCAGATAGAACGACAAAATTGAAATAACACAAGTTCTAGTTCATGTCTTTACACTCACGGTGCAGCCACTGTTTATATTTAATATATCAGGAATATGTGTTATCACAGGGGTTGGAGACAAATGATGCTCTAAGCAAGCTCAAAGGTCCTTGAAGCTTTATAAACAAACTCTGGAAACAAGACACATTACTGATTTCATGTATGTCAGAGGCCAATCGTATAAATGAAAATAGTTTACAGAGAATGCAATGCCAAACACAATTTTTATTAAAGGGTAAATTAAAATGTGATAATTCAGAGTTTAGAATTTAGAACAAGTAAAGGGTTTTTTTTTTCAGGGAGGGAAGCATATTTTATCACTGACTTCGCTTAGAGTTACTGACGCATGGTAATAATTTGTAAAAGTCAGTTCCCAGCTAGTTATATTGTTGTTTTTAATTGATTCTACGCACCATGTACCCCCTTATTTCCTGTTTCCATCTCTACTGTCCCCCCTTCATTCTTGGTTCAACACTGCTGGTGAACAGATAGGTGGTTTGGGGGAAGTTGTTTTTTCTAGATCTCAGAAAAAAATTAGTACTGCAATGGAGATCAGGTACCAATGGCTATTTTTTTTTTTTTTTTTTTTGCTCAATACATCTTAATCTATTAAGTTTTAAGGCACACTGGAGGTAAATATATTGATAAATTTGGATTTCTGAATGCATAATATTGATATTAAATATGCTATTTTCATCTTTTCTACATTGCCTTTTTTCCAAAGCTTTACAACAAACATCTCTTACTTTTATTGATATTAATCTAAGAAAAAAATATGATTACAAATAAAATACACCCAATCTGCACTGTCTACTCAGTTCAATCCCTACTCTCTTCCTTTCAACTTTTGGAGCTACAAGGCAGTGTTCCTTCTCACATAAAGACAGAAGGACTGGGCGGCACCTGTGGCTCAAAGGAGTAGGGCACCGGCCCCATATGCCAGAGGTGGTGGGTTCAGAAACCCAGCCCCGGCCAAAAAACTGCAAAAAAAAGACAGAAGGACTTCTCTCTATCGCTGCATCCAGAACTCCCTAGATTTCTCAGCACTTTCAAAAGCCACATTGCTGACTGTAGCCAGGAGACCTGAACTCCTCCCTTGATAAAAAATACATCATGATTTTTGCTTTATTAAAAAATACAGATATATTCAAATTAAAGTATATTGAAAACAGAAATGTGAATGCAAATATAGATTGGTACAGGAAAATCTTGTATAGGATTTCTGTTGCAAAAAACCATTTTTAATCTTGGTATCCTTGGGGAACATTTCTGAACTAATTAAGTAACTCCCTAGGACAGGTATGAGTGGGACTAATAGAGAGACTGGATACTTAGAAGAGCGGTCAAAGATGCTCTTTATTTCAGATAGATATCCTTTATAATAGTAACTTTCAAACTCAGATACACATTGAAATCACATGGAACGTTTAAAAAATACTGATGCCCAGACTCTCCCCTCAAAAATTCTCATTGAAGTGGTTGAGGTGCAGATCAGCCACAGAAAATTTTAAACATCTCCTTGTTCCAACACTAATGTGCTGCCAAGGTTAAGGACCAATCCGTTAGAAAGTTGCTTCTCTGTCCTTGCTCTTAATGGTAGGTACAAAACTTCTCTCTAGGAAAGACTTAAGCAAGCTAGAGCTTACACATCAAATCCGTGAATTTTACTTAGATTATATTTTTGAAGCTGATTAACAGAGTTATTTTGACTGGTGGGAAACTACACCTGCCATCAACCCTAGGGATTACCCATGTAGAGAAGTTTGAACTCAGGTTGATCTTGACCTGAATTATAACTCTTGTGACCATCATGGGGCACCACTCAAATTTTCCTTCAAGAGAACCTGCTCAGGAGCTCACAGCTGATGGGCAGCCTCCTGCTCTCCACACTTCTGGATCCGCCTTGGAACTCACAAAGTCTATGCTTCCCTGGAGTGCCCCCTAACCAATGACCGAGCATGGTGGGGCTATAGGACTGGGCCATTTCTACCCAGTTCAGGGATCCTCTAATGGGCTTCCTTTGCTCAGGGATTCCCAAGACACTGACTTAGCTGAGATTTATTAGAACTGCATACAGTCTCAAGCTCTTCCTACTAAGTCTTCCTTCCTTTTCTCTCCCTTCCCAGGGTCAGACCAGCCTCATGCTCCAAAGACTCTCTTGCTCCCTCCCCCTTTCTTTTTCATGCCTTTCCCCCAATAAATCTCTTGCCAAACTACTCCCATCTTCATATTCACTTATCACAGCACTCAAATTGACACACGTTCTAACACCACTTAAAGGGGCGTGGATAAAGATCTTTCACGAGCTTCAGTTTCTTCATATGTTAAAATGGAAAGACTAAAAATTATAAGGGATATTGTGAAGATTGAATGAAATATGTCATCAGTGAGCAGAGTAACCAACTTTTTAGCATATAGAAAGAAGTTAATATACATCAATATCCTATCTCAGCTTTCCTGAACAAGTAAATTTCCCTCATGTCATTGAGCACCTAGTTTTGCACACTGTTGCTGTGCCTGGGAAAGGATGCCTGATGGGTGTGACGAAGGGTTTCTAAATGACAACAGAAGACACATCTTCACATGTGTGTTTATTATTCACCTGTCCTGAAATAGATGCAGAAAATAAAATCAAAATCCTTATGGAAGTGTTCTGTATATTTCATATATTATACACTTTTATTAGATATTATATATGGAAATTTTTGACTTCCTCTCCAATGCAGAGCACAGAAAAACTAGGGTGCAGCACTGCCGCCAATTGATGTCTCTGAGCCTAACGTAAGACCCCAGCAGGTTTCTGCCCATCTTCAAAAGCATATATCACGGTGGCTCATACCCTTAATCTGAGCTCTGGGAGGCCAAGGAAGGAGGATTTCTTGAGGTCAGGAGTTTGAGACCAGCCTGAACAAGAGCAAGACCCCTTCTCTATTGCAAATAGAAAAATTAGCCAGGCATTGTAGTGGGCACCTGTCATCCTAGGTACTCAAGAGGCTGAGGCAAGAGGATCCCTTGAGCCAGGAGTTTGAGGTTGCTGTGAGCTATGATGATGCCACGGCACTCTAGTTTAGGTAACAAAGGAAGACTCTGTTTAAAAAAGAAAAAAAGAAAAAAAAGCATATATCTTCGGGAAATCATTCACAGTTCATGCGAATCCAGACAGGCTTGCTGCCCACAGAAACTATCCAACAGACATCTTGCAGGAATCTTGCAAATAAGCTGACAGCATTATCAGAAAAGCTTTGGGGGGTAGGGAGCAGGGTCTGAAACATGGAGGACAACGTGAACCAGCAACAAACAAGCACTGCAGAGGAGCCCTGGACCTTACCAGGCTCAGCCTCCATGAGAACCTTCATGTGGAAATGAGGAAGAATGACCAAGAGCTTCAAGGCAGATTACATGCTTACGACCAGCATTTAAATATGACATTGGGAGATGTTGAAGAAACTGTGACTACTACAGAAATTGATGAGAAACCAATGAAGAGATGCATAAATCAATGAATCAGAATATTCCCAAGCTCTTTGTCTGGGGAGATGGGGTTGTCCTGGTTGCCCCTTCCTTGGTTGGCTGAGACAAAGAATTTATCCTGAAGGACACTTTGCACAATTGCCTTTTCAAATGTGCAGGACATTCAGAAATGACCCAAGGATTCTTCCACTCCTAACATGACTTAATTGGTAGATAACTCACAATTTAAGCTAAATGTCACTTTTATTTTTCTCCAACACTTTGAATGAATGTAACCAGCAGGGTACAGAATTCTTTTTTCAGAAGTTGGCTAACTCTATTATTCTTAGAGTTTCTGATATTTTTCTTTAAATTAAATTTGATGTTTTAAACAAAAGTTGGGGGAGGGAAGAAGGGAAATGGAGAATTATATTACTTATTGCTCAAAAATATAAATAAAACTGAAAAGTTGACTTTTAAATACAGTCAGCTCTTCTCTATTGCAATATCCGTATTCCTTAAAATTTACCATGCTATGTAAAAATGACACAGGAAAACGCTAGGGCTTGTGAGAAAATGAGGTTAGAATCACAACACTCAGAAACTTCATCAGTGATGCCTTAGGAAAACGGGAGCTAATAAAAAATGGTAGCATTTTACACACAAAAAATGGTTATGAAATACACAAACACTATAATAAATATGGCACTTGGCCTTGAAAAAGAATTGAAGTTTGAAGTTGGAGAAAGCTTATACGTCTTTAGGAAATGGTGGAAGGGATGCGTGAAATGGATCTGGGTGTTCTAACACCAGATGTGGTGGTTGTGGCTAATAACACACCTGGTGAAATAAGGCAAGGAATAGATATTTGAAATGTCTGTGTGTGTGTTTGTAAATGCCTATTCTGCACGCGCCCAGGGTCTCTCTCAAACAAAACTGTATAGAAGCAAAGGCAAATTTTGTGTCATGTTCAAATTCTTTCCTAATGTATCAACATGTTGCAACAATTTCAAGTTCTGCACTATAGCAGAACTTACTGAGGTCTGTAAGTCTAATAAGCGAATTTTCTTTTCACTGACAAGACTTAAGAGAATACATCATTGAACTAATCATTTAAACAAAATGGTGAAATAACAAGTTTTTAACCAATCCTTGATAAAATATGTATACTAAATTTATATAGAACTAGAAGGACAGAGATGGACTAGAGATTTTTTTATAATACTGTTTTATTTTGTTGTTGTTGTCGTTGTTCAGACAGATTCTCACTCTGATGCCCCGAGTAGAATGCAGTGGGGTCATCACAGCTCACCTCAAACTCCTGGACTCAAGTGATCCTCCTGCCTCACCCTCCGAGTGCTGGGTTTACAGGCATGAGCCCTCACGCATGGCCTGTTTTATCATTTTTAAGAGGCTATTACTGATCAAATAATTTTCTACATTATAGACGAGAAAACAAAAAGAGAAATTAATTCCTCTTTGCTTTCACAATATACATATCTCATGATAAAATGATTTTCTTCTGGGAGGATGCCTAGAAATGGGATTGCAGGATCAAATGGGAGGTCTAATTTGAGTTTCTTGAGGATTCTCCATAATTCCTTCCCATGGAATACTATTCAGCCATTCAAAAAGATGGAGACTTTACATCTTCTATATTAACCTGGATGAAGTTGAAACACATTCTTTTTAGTAAAGTATCACAAGAGTGGAGAAGCAAAACTCCAATGTACTCAATACTAATAGGAAGCCCACAGACGATCTAATACATGTCCGCATAAGAGAAAAACTCAAATCATTTCAAGGAAGGGGGAGAGAGAGGGATGGGTGTGCTCCCACTTAATGCACACAATGTTAGGGTGTATGGCACACCTCTTGGGAGCAGGACACAATTATAAGAGAGATTCTACATAACAAATGCAAACATTTTAACCTGATTCTCTGTACCCTCAAATTAACTTGAAACAATTAAAAATAAAATAAATAAGTATATTAAAAATATATATATTTTTTTCTTTCCTATCTGGAGTTGATGTCATTAACATTTTTCTGTGGTCAAGTTTTCCACTTTATCTGTGTCTCCTGCCCCAGTGGCTCGCATTGCACATGAATCTAGGCACTCACCAGCTTCCGACATTGATCACTGATAGAACCACCAGACTTCTGGTCCCACTTGGACATACATTAAGTTGGTGATCATGGACTCTAAAGAGGTCATTCACCATATCAAGGCCTCTGTTTCTTTAACAAAGAGCAGTACTAGTTCTTATAGTTCCCACAAAATTGTTATGGTAGCAGCTATGGGGAGAAGCTATCAAAAATTGCGATCCTTTTGCACAGAATACTGTATGGCAGCTAAAACTTTACCTTCATATGGTATTTTACAAGTTTGCCAGTTGCTTTCACAACTATTACCTCATTTAATTTAATGTAATTACGTCTTCCTATATCAATGCATACTGTGAATCGTTTTCCTGTTTATTCAATTTTTTTTTCCATCCATGTTATTTGAACTCTTTCCAGCCAACTTTCGGAAAACAAGACTTAACCAAGCATTTGCAGACAAGGGTTGACACTGAGTGAAGGGGTGGGTGGCAGCTGGCCTACTACAGCACCTGAGGAAACTCTGCAGAAGGATTGAAATTGGTGATGCATCAGCTGAGCCGCTCAACTGATGGGCCCTCGGTCACCTAGATCACGTAAGCCTTTTGTGTCTATTGGTTTGGTTTGCTCTGATTTTTTTCATTCTGGAGAGTAAAACTGGTTTCAAAAACAGGCTATCAGAAGAGGCCACAGGGGCAAATCTAATCAAGTCTCGTTAAGGAGGACTAGAGTTTCACTCCTCTGCTTTCCCTGACGAGAGATCTGTCCACCTTCTTGTGCATAAAAGGGGAGTGAGTTACGTGATCAGTGAGCTTCAGGAAAGAGCTGGACGTGAGTATCCCAGCTCGTTCTGTCCTCTGCCCTTATCACCCAGCTAATACAGAGTGCAGACATGCCGTCGGTTACTGCAAGCCTCCTTAGAGGGTGGGACGCAGCCGCCGCTTCTGCCTACAGATTGGAAGTTCAGTTCAGGAGAGCATCAGGACATGGTGCCTCGAGACAGGAGTGTTGAGAAATAGACACAGAATGCATTTGGGTAGCAAAAATAACACTGAATCTTGAGGGACTCAGTGAGGTCAGGCAGTGTCTGTTGTTGACCTTGGTGGTTTACAAGGGCTTGTATTGAACCCTACAACTGGTTTTCACAGTTGTGTGCTGTGCATACATAACCAGTACAGCTGAAGCAGCAGCTTTAAACCTTGGGTTTTAAAGGCCTAGGTCACTAGGGGATTTTTGACTTGGTGGGGAGCTGCAGCTGATGGTGGCTTGCCCACAGGTGTGTGGCTATTTTTATACACTGAGAGGCTGTGTTACCACAAGCAGAGCTTCCCTTAACCTGCCTTAAGGAAAGCCACATGGATCACAAAGACCTTTGGGAGCTGAGTGCTACAGCATGACCTTGAACCACCCATTGTGTGCAGACGATAGGTAAGGCAGATTTTGTTGATTTTACTATATTTCTAAACCAGTTTCATAGTGCACAGGCATCTGTGACGTGAGTGCTTCAGGGCATGTAAGTGTGAGATTCTAGCTTTAAATCCTTTGTGCGACATACACAGTCTTGAGCAACACAAGGAGATACCTATTCTCACTAAACCGCCCTGAGAATACAGGCTTCAAGAAAGAGCAAAGACGGCGTGAGTTCAGAACTCCACTGAACGTGCAGATTCACACCTGAGTTCAGAGGTCTGCTGAAGGCGTCTCTCTGGCTGGACTGAGTATGCGCTGGAGGAAGAGTTCTCAGGGCCAACCAATTTCATAGCAAGAGCACTGGACACCCCACCGTGGCACAGGACAGAGAGTAACAGGTCACGGGACACAACGCTCACCACAACACTGTCGGGATGCCCTAAACATGCAGCCCAAAGACATTCCGAATCAGAATTTAGACACTCTTACAAATCTCCGAGCTTACCCAGCACATCCCAAATGTCCATTTGTTAATTTCCTTTAGTCTGGTAAGTCCCTAGTGCAAAGGGGAAATTTTATATATATACATATATATGTACATATTTGTGTGTGTGTATATATACATATATATATATATCAATAAAATCATATACTGATTAGTAGTGATAGGATCTCCCTACATTGCCCAGTCTGGTCTCAAATTCCTGCCCTCAAGAGATCCTCCCACCTCAGCCTTTCAAAGTGCTAGGATTACAGGCATGAACTACCACACCCGTCCAAAGGTAATGTCATTATAGGTGGTTGATGATTTCTCCCAATTCAGTTCAAGTTCTCAAATGGCAGATTCTGAAAAACTAGCATAGATGGAGTGGCATACTGACTAGACTAATGAAGACTGGTGGCCAGGAATGGTGGCTCATCCCTTGGCTGGTAATCTCAGCACCTTGGGAGGCTTATGCTGGTGGGGGTGGTCGCTTAATGCCAGGAACTTGACATTAGCCTGGATAATACGCAAGACTTTGTCTGTACAATGAGGTATCTCACCCAAGTTCAAATGGCTTTTATCGAAAGACCACCAATAATGAACAGCAAAGATGTGAAGAAAGGGGCGCCCTCTTAGGCTGTTGATGAGAATGTAAATGAGGCGAGTCCCTGTGAAGAATAGTATGGAGGTTCCACAAAAACTTAAAAAAAAAAAAAAAAAACCTACCACATAGACTCAGTAATCTCACTAAAAAAATTTTTTTAAATAAAAATAATTAGCCAGGTTAATTATTTAGCCTGTATACCTTCAGTCCTAGCCACTTACAAAACTGAGGCAGGACGATCACTTAAGCACAGGAGTTCTAGGTTGCAGTGAGCTATGATCACACTACTGCACCCCAGCCTGGGTGACAGAGGGAGACCCCATCTCTTAGGAAAAAAAATCAAGACTGTGCATCCTGTTCTCAAATCTTACTGGATCTCTTCTAGAATCTTTGGCATCACAAAATACCGAGTTTAGGGAACACAATTTCCTCTGGAAAAACTGTTCTAGGGACTATAGATTAATTGTTTTTCTAAATTTGGTGTGAGTGAGCCAGTGCCTTCATCATCTCATGAACCCACTTAGAAAATGAGGCACATCAGAAACTTGGCATTGAATTAATGCAGTTTCTGAAGCTGTAAGGGAACTATACCCATTCCCCAAGAAATAACTCAGGCTACAGCTGCAGAAGGAAAATCATCCTTTTCAGCCATCAACAACTCTCTACTGACACTGATCAGAATAAGAAGTTGGAGGGGATGATTTTTTTTCACTAATTTTTTTAAAGTGAGAGAAGAGGGAAACGGGGAGAAGGGGGATTAGTAAACTCTCAACTAATGGGCACAAGGTAAGGGTATACAGCACACCCTCTGGGTGGCTCAACTATAACTTGAACTTTACCCACCAAATGCACACAATGTAACCTAATCATTTGTACCCTCATATTAATCCGAAATAAATTTTAAAATAGAAAAAAAATTGCAAAAGTGAAATAATTTGAGTCTGATTTTTAACTTATTTGATCTGCAACATTTAAGGAAATTTAAATTTGCTCTTTAATTTTTATTGAGGAACTTAATAATGGGAAGAGATTTATAAATATAAATTTATATTTTAAACGTAAATTTGGGACATCTAGTTTTTGGCATGTTATTATTGGAATAGCATCAAGCTGCCATTAATATTATTGTGAAATTTCTAATAAGCTTAGACAATGTAGCTGGATATAATTTGGGTTGAGAATAGAAGGGGGAGAGAGTTGTAAGCTCTGGTATAGGCTGACTTTTTTAGATATCTCCAGGGGGGAAAGATGCCTCTATTACTGGTGGTCTTAGGCAGAGCCACCAAGTCAGACATCAGCAGCAGAACAAACAAGCCTCATCATGACAGAACAAAGGTCTTAATAAACTGTAGATTTTTCCCTTTTATTTTTTTTACTTTTTTATTTTTTTAATTTTTATTAATTTTTAATTAAAATGAGAACTGTATACATTTATGGTATATGATGTGATGATTTGATATACAATATGGAATGCTTAAATCAAACTAATTAACATAGCCATCTCCTCATTTTTTTTGTGTGCTGAAACATTTAACATTTACTCTTAGGTATTTTGAAATACAGCCTTGCATTGTGCACATTGGGTGAGATGCCACCAAATGCCCTCCCTTCTCCCACTAAATGTGTGTTTTATCATTCATGAGTGTGTGTTTATATATTGGTTTCATAATAGCATTGAGTACATAGGATACTTCTTTTATTTCCCATTCTTGAGATACTTTACTAAGAAGAATGTGTTCCAACAACATCCAGATAAACATAAAAGATGTAAAGTCTCCATCTTTTTTATGGCTGAATAGTATACCACAATACAATTCTTAGAAATAAAAACATATACCACAATACAATTCTTAGAAATAAAAACAAATCTGGAGGCATCACGTTATCAGACTTCAGGTTATACTACAAAACTATAGCGATTTCCCCTTTTAGACAAGAGCAACAACCTGTTTTCCACAGACTTAATGGTTAGGCTCCACAAGGTAAGAAAATAAGCACCTCGAGAATATTTAGAAGGCTAGGCATAGGGACAGTTCTTTACCTCTTACCATTTTTCTGTAATGGAGTTTTTCCAAAGTTTTTCTCCCTAGGAAAGCAAAGTCAGTTACCTGACTGATGAGTTTGGGAGAGGAAATAGCTCAGCTCCCCACCCCCAGCTTCCTGAGGAAGCCCAGCAAGCCTGAGAGGCCATGTGTGCCCCACCATGCCTGCAGGGTCACAGGGACCAACTCCCACCCAGACGACCCCAAGGTGACTGTGGCCGAGCCTGTAGTTTGGTATCAGGATGCCCACCACTGCCACATCCCCAAGTCTCATTCTCCAGTATTAGTTTTATCAGTCATAAACAATAAAGGTGATATGTTGATCTCTTTAAATTTCATCTATCTTAATTCATACGTAAGTATAAGTATAAGATTGGAACATGCATACAAGGCCACACAATTCAGTTCACAAACTCATCCTAGAAAAAGTGCTACATACTTCACTGCTGCGCATCACCACAGACACCAGGGGGCCAAGGGGAGGACTTCGAAGGTGGCTGTAGTGATGTTCAGCAGTGAAGTATGCAGCACTTTTTCTAGGATGAATTTGTGAACGTAATCGTCGAATCTCGCATGTTTGTGATCACCTTAGGCAGGGAAACCAGGAAGTCATTTAATGGACTTGTGTAAGGAGGGCCAAAGAAAAAGACCATCTAACAACAGTCAACAAAGCAGGTCACTGAGGAAAGCTAACAGCCAAGGTCTGGGAGCCACAGAGCTGTGTGGGAAGGAGTTACTGCTTCCCTCAAGTTTTCAAATGAAGAAGTATAAGCAAAAAAGAAGAGCTCTAAGTTCAGTATTTCCGATTTCACATCCACTGAGGTTTTAAGTCTCTAAAGGGGACCCCAGGGAGTTATTTGAGCATCTAAGCTTACAGGGCCAAGAATATAATGTTCCATAAAGGAGGAATTAAGTCACATAAAAGTTATGAAAAAATCAAAAGCAAAAACACATCTGTAGGATATTGGCAGTGATGGTCTGTATTCCATGTAGTGACATAGACCACCTTTTTCTACCTTCCCCATTGTCACACATTGAGCGTCACTTGTCAGGTGAAAAAATTCAATACAGTCTTTTGCAAGATAGTGACATACAGACTTTCAAGTCAGAATGCTGAAGAAAATCAAGGAATGGGAAAACAAGTCAAATATTTTCCCAATATTAGTCAAGTAATCTCCTAAAGCCCATTTTGATGAACACGTTCACACCAACCATGGCAACGGTTCCACTGGTGTTTGTAGATTTAGGGCCCTTTTTTGTATGTCACTCTCAACAATTCTCTGATGTGAACAAAAGAGACACTATTCTTTGCTATAAAACAAAAACAAAAAGCTAAAGCTTAGTTATATCCATGCTTTATCCAAGATAAAGCCATTAGCCACAACCAGGAGTAGAAGATCAGAGCCAGAGTACTAAACCCTCCCCCATCTTCCTTCTAGTTAGTTATTATTTACTGTAATCCCTGGTTTCATACAGCTGACAAGTTAAAATAGAGGTATTTTCTCAGTAAACACTCAGCCCAGACTTGATAATTCCCCTTCCGATCAACTGTATAAACTATATAGCCAACTATTTTGTGACAGACTTGAATAAATTACTCTTTCTTTACTCCCCTAACAGGGACAGAGAGATAACCCCATTCAACTTTACTTCGATTCTTAAATGGAGGTTAGTAAAAAGAAAGACATGAACTACTACATTAATGAAAAAGAGAGGTGGAAAAAATTTTTCATATTCTAGTGCCATTCAAATGTTGCCAGTCTCAAATGTTCTATGTAGGATTTATAGCAGGGAATTGAAAAACATACCAATGGCAAAAAATAATCAGAATACCCTGACCCCTGCTTCTCTCCCACTACCAACAACTGCCCAAATTACAAAACCTTCCCAAAAGGTGAACATACTAACAGAGCTACAAATGAAAGACTGGACTCACATTAAAAATTGAAGTAGGGTAAGGCATAGAATAAAAGGGTACTCCCTGGCTGACATCACCTCTTAAAGTTACAATCAAGCAAGTGTGAACACTCACACACGCTCACACACACACTTGTGCATACACACACACTGTAAACCAGTCCTATGACCATAGTCCTGTTTAATCTTCAAGTCCAACCTTGGCTATGGGGAACTCAAAACACTTGAGGAGCTAGATTCTTCTAAATAATTTTGTCTAAAACTTCTTAGCTGTTCCTTTCATTAAGGCAAGGCAAATTAGAAACCCTTTCTCCAAACTTTTATATTTGGGAAGTAAAATGTAGAAGGGAAAGTCCCTCGGGAAGCTGTTCCTTTGATCAACAATGAGAATGCCCAGGTTTGTATAGCTCCCTTCCGTTAGAGAACTAGGATTCTTTCAGGTCTCTCTCTATATTTCTTCCTCTCACTCAACTGCTGACAATCTTCTTCCATCTCTGTCATTACCTCATGGCCAGCTGAAAAGACAATAGGTAAGCCACAGAAATCTCTTGGCTAAACCCATGCTGACTGTGTTTCATCCTTAGAAAGCTGGCTCCGCAAAGATGTACTTGCCATGAAGCATGAGCTACAGGCTAAAGGCTGTTATTCATAACTGAGGTTGACACAGTCTCTCACTGGCACAACTGTCACTTTCAACCCAGAGTAACAAAACTGAAGGTCACATACTTAGTTTATCTGCACCTCACATTTGTGACCTTTGTATCACTGAAATATTATTTTTCAGAGGGCAAAAATAATACAAGAGGATCTTCATTTTCACCAACGCTCATAATAAAAACAACCAAAACCAGAAGAAAATCATTATCCCAAACTTAAAGCAACAGATACCTAGTAAAAACACAGCAGGCAGACTCTAGCCGGCTGCTCTCTCCTAAGAAAGTCACAGAGCCTCCCAATTTTGTTTGGTAAGAAATAGTCACAGCTTTTCCCTGACAGAATTAACATAAACCTGTACAGAAAGAAAGACTAGGATTTTATTTGCATCAACTTTTGTGGCTTACCTAAACTATTGCTGTTTACCAACATAAACAAGAAATGAATAAATCGTATCCGGATACTCACAGCAGAGATCGCAGTTCTAGCCCCTAACATCAGACGTCGCGGCTGCAGACTGAATGCCACTGTAAAGAAGTGCTTTTATGTTTCTAACAAAGTAGCACCCCCTAGTGGCTTATCAGAAATTATTAAGGAGTACACGCTAAACGTGTGACATAATCTGTTTACTATCAAATTACGCAGTGTCAAAACACGAGGGTGAGAACAACCCCCTTCTGTGTGTCTCAATGGCTTGTGAAGGCAAAGATGGTGAAACTGCATTCCTATTTCATGTCTATAGTGTGCCTCGGAGTAAAACATATCCTTTCCTGGGAATAGTTTATTAGCATTATTATTATAGTCATCATTATTATTATGGTATTACTAGCGTCAAACTGGTCATTATTATTATTATTATGCTATTACTAGCACCAAACCTTTCCTGTTCATATTAATAACTGCTATTATTGAGTTTTGATAAAAGAGTTACAGTACATTGACCATATGCCAGAAAATGTATTCATTGCTTTTCGCACTTTACCTCCTTTGAAACTCTCTACGAATATATAACCTAGGCTTTATCCTCATCCCATCTTACAGATAAAATAGTTGAGACCTGTATATATGATGTAAGTTGCCCAAGAGATGAAGGAAAAACTAAAAGTCAAAGCTCCCTTTCTAAGTTGGCAAGGACTCTCACAATCCTGATTTCAGCAACCACTGGGTAATAGCTTTCCCGTGTATCCGGCCTCGCCCAAGTGCAAATCAAAGGAATTGTTCCAAGGCAGTGAAATTAAAATTGAAATTTTTAATTTAGATTTAATTAAAATTTTATTTTTAAGTTGAAGTTCAGGTTAGAAACACAAGTAAATAAAAGTCAAATACAATTCTTGGATGGCAAAGCAATAATCTCTGGGAAGCCAGATTAGTTCCTCCTGCGTTATCTCCTCAAAAGATGGCAAGACTGGCTTAGTGAGGATATTTTATCAAAATAGAGAGAGAGGGCGGCGCCAGCCCCATATGCCGGAGGTGGTGGGTTCAAACCCAGCCCCAGCCAAAAACTGCAAAATAGAGAGAGGTAGATTTATTCAGTTAGACACTCAACATGCACTTATTGAATGCTTCTAGTATTGCCTCTAGTGCTGGTTGTCAATGAGCAAAGACCTTTGCACTAAGCAAGTGCTGTGTGCTTATCGAGAAAGACCCCCAAGCTAAAAAATGTTTTTCATGGAGTGAAAATGCCTGATAGTACATATTCCATTTAAAATGCCATTTGTCTGATTGCCAGCAGATAAAACTCTTTTGGTATTTACATATCTTGAACAACCTTAGAGAAGCAAACAAAAGAGTATTTATTACGCATCTACTAGGTTCTAGTTAGTAGTCTATGCCCTTTTCGTATGTCACTGTGGCAGAGCCTGCTGCCCAGTCACCAAACTACGTAAGCACATGGACTACATTTTGGGGCTACACTGTACTGGGGTGTGATCATGTCACTGGATTCTTGTCATTAGAGGATCAGCAGAAGTAATGTGTAGCAATTCCACACCTAGACCATGAAACCCCCCCTTCTGAGATCTCCATGTCCTTTGCCCTTCAGGATGACTGGAATGAAGGCAGCCCACACGCAACCCTGGAAGTCGCGTACTGCATATATTAGAGCCTGGGTCCTGACTCCTGAAGGTTGCTGAATTTGGAGGGATGGCTCCTAAGAATCAGAAGCAGCCATTTGCATGGATAAGAAGTAAACATCTGTGACCTTTGAGTAATCATATGGTCTTGCACTTGATTGCTGGTTGTAACAGTAAGAATTATACTAACACAGTTACCTCATTTAATCTTCACTGAAAACTTAATAGGTTTATTGTAGTTTTATCCCCCTTTTGCAGATGAAGAAAACCAAGATTCAAATATTTAATAACTAACCCAAGTAGTCATAACTAGTAGAATTCAAACTTGGGTCAAACCAACCTCTGTCACTCCAAAATTCTTTCCTTTTTTTTAAATTAGCAAAATCCATCCCACTGCTCTTCGTAGCAATGAAACCAGCACGTTCCTTTATATTAGCTCTGCTGTGCGGCAGTAACAATCTCCAAAATCCAAGCTTTTTACACTAATGGTAATAATTTATTTATAATATATGCCTGTGCCAGCTTCTATTCACGCCAATGTCGTCTTCATCCTGCTGCCCAAACTAAAGGAGCAGCCATGCCATTGATGAAGGAGGAGGTTTAGGAGGAGCAGGAGGAAGGCAGCACTACATCACAGTTCTTACAGCTTCAGTCAGGAAGTAGTCTGTCACTTGCACTCACATTTCACTGTGCTAGCATCTGACCAAATCTTGTATCATGGCTTTAGGAAGAAAACTTCTCTTATAGGAAGGTGGGAATAGGAATTCAGAAAAAGAATGCATTCAATCATACCCTTACTCTTGGAAACTAAAAGTTAAGAGAAATGCTATAAGAAAGTTATAGAGTTAAGAGAAAATAAATTATAACCAAATTATTAAAGAAAAATAATCAAGATGTCAATGAGATGTTATGCCACCTTTGATCACCAACCCAAAAAAATGTAATAAAGTTGATAATTAAATTTAAAAGTATAACCTGAATCCCACTTGAACAGGGCCTAGCTTTCTGAATATTCTCAATGAGTATCTTAAAAACATGCCTTTTATTTTATAGATATTTTAAACCACAGATGTAGAATAACTCAATGTCCATACAGAGAATATACTGTTGAATGCACAAGCCAAGAAAATCAACAATGTGTTTGGCAATTAAGAAATAGGAATGAGGGTGGGGACAATGTAGGAAAAGTACACAACTTTGTTTATACAGACATAGACAAGAAAGCAATGCGTTAGTTCTGGCAGATGATATTCCCTAGTCATTTTTTATCTCATATGTCTACCTATATAATTAAACGATAGTATCTTATAGAAGTATGATCCATCTGTTTCAAGTTGCCTTTATTAAATCAGACGTATTGATCTAAATCTTTCATCTCAAATATTTGATCAAATTTGCAGACAGTAATGGGTAGTCAAACACAGAAGAGGCATTGTCCAATTCTGATTAACTCATCTCTGCTGCCGTATGAAACAAATTGGTTTGAGCATCTCTATTTTCCCCAACATCATCTTACCTGTGCTTGTCACACAGAGTATTTGATAAATGGATGAGTGAGTGAATGAAATGGAAATTCTCTGCTTCCCAGAATTATTTCCCTTATGCATGTAATACTCAGAAATTTCCACAGTGAGATGCAGTTTCATATTCTTCTTGGAAACTCAGTAAAGAAGACTGAAATGACACATGAATGGTGAAAACAACAGTGAGCCAAAACTAAACATCACCTTCTATTAACTTGGTGAAGATTAAAAATATTTAATAAATCAACCAATTAGAGAATAGTCAGATTGTTCAATAGTCCAATTCAGCTATCATTTGTGGATTAAGTACAATTACATATTTTTTCTTTCTTTTTTTAAATAAATCATTGTGTACATTAATGCAATCGTCGGGTACAATGTGCTGATTTTATATACAATTTGAAATATTTTCATCAATCTGGCTAACATAGCCTTCATGGCATTTTCTTGTTATTGTATTAAGACAATGTATAGTGTATATTCTGCATTTAGCAAATTTCATATGTACCCTTGTAAGATGCACTGTAGGTGTGGTTTCACCAATTACATTCTTAATGTTGGCATTCACAATTGGACTAAAGCTCCACGAGACCAAAGGCCATGTCTGTTTTTGTTGGAATATCCTTAGGAATTAACACAGAAGGTACCACAAAAAAATAGTTCAGCAAGCATTTAAAAGGATGAATGAAAGGAAGAATGATTTTACACCATCATAAATTATCAATTATCTTTGCTAATCTTTAGAACGCCCCCTAGAGGCTAGAAGGGTAAGATGAGTTGCCTAAGTTTTCATGACTTAATGAGAGAGAGAATTCATAGGTAGCTGGTAAATATATAATGTTTTCTGCCAAGAAAATGTGCTTAGTTGACTCAATGATAGCAGTTTTTCTTGGTTGGTTAAGTTAGAGTGCAAAGTAAAGAACACAAAACAGTGAATTTATTTATATAAAATGAAGCCAGATATTCAATATCTTTTCTCATGGTGAACAATGGAAGCTCATGAAGAGCAGCAAATGAGATTACAAATAATATTTTGAAGACTAAGAGTATATGTAAAACTAAAGGCAGCAAACAGAGGTTCTGGTAATGCCAGAAATAATGGGTATAAGAGGATTAATTTTTCATGGGACTAAGACTTTTACAGTTAAAGATGTTGCTTTAGGTCAGCGCGGCGGCGAGGTCACTGACGTGCGGCCACCCGAGCCAAGGAGGCCGAGTTGAGTCCTTGCTTTCCCCGCCCTGGTTCGCGCACTGCTCTGGGAGCGCTCTCAGGTGAAGAGAGGGCGTTTGTGAAGAGTGGATGGTTGCTGCGACAGAGTACTATTTTGAAACGCTGGAAGAAGAATTGGTTTGATCTGTGGTCGGATGGTCACCTGATCTATCATGATGACCAGGCCCGTCAGAGTATCGAGGACAAGGTCCACGTGCCAATGGACTGCACCAACATCCCCATGAGGCGCGAGTGTCGGGATATTCAGCCTCCAGAAGGGAAGTCAAAAGACGGTATGCTGCAGATTGTTTGCCGAGATGGGAAAACTATCAGTCTTTGTGCAGAAAGTACAAATGATTGTTTGGGGTGGAAATTTACACTCCAGGATTCCAGGACAAACACAGTGTATGTGGGCTCTGAGGTCATGACTGATGAGACAGCTGTGCTGTCTTCCCCTCCTCCGTACACGGCGTATGCCACACCGACACCTAAGCAGGCACATGGCTATTGTCCATACGGTGGTGCATACCCACCAAGAACTCAATTTGTCTATGCTGCAAATGGGCAAGTGTATGCTGTTCCCTACCAGTACCAATATGCAGGACTTTACGGACAGCAGCCTACCAACCAAGTCATCACCCGTGAGCAGTATGGAGACAACGACGGTGATTTGGCACTGGGCATGCTGGCTGGGACGGCCACCGGCATGGCCTTAGGCTCTCTCTTCTGGGTCTTCTAGAGGCCTTGAGATCCTGACGTGCACTTCTTCTGATAACCCCTTGTGCAATGATAGGACCTGTAGGGCGTTTCATTTGTGACACACATTTTTAATCATAGTTGTAATAGTTCCTTTGAAAGTAGTGATGTCTTAATTGTAACTGATCCATATAAGTATCTCAGAGGAGGGTTTGCACTGTGCTGTTTAGATGAACACCAACTCTTTAGGGGCACGAGCTCATTCCTAATGCAACTCTTGGAATACCTAATTTGAATATACCTATTTTGAAAGGAATTCTCTTTTAAGAGTTGAGTGTAGCAACTTTAGGGGTAATTTATTTTTGTGTTGTGCCAGTAATATAGTGATGTGTAAGTAAATGAATGATCATGGCAAGAAAAACTGCAGCTTCTGTTTAACTTCAGACCTTCAGAGCTCAGGCTGGAGCTGGGCTGGTTGGGTCCTGGGCAGCTTCCCTGAGGCAGTGATGTGGGAGCCCCAGACCCGCCCTCTGGATTCCACAAGCCCCATCATTGAGGATGACAGGGGACTGCCCCACTTTGGGAAAGGACGCTTCAGAAACCTGCCTAACCTTAGCTGCTTATTCTCACATTATTTTGGTAGGTCTTGGTAGTAGGATTTAAAAAGCATCTCAAATTAGGAATTGATTTGCACCTCAAAGTTTTAGGGTTTTATCCTTTAACACTTGAAGAAGGCAAAACAATAACAAACAAGTGTATGGAGGTAGATTTGCTTTATTCAGAGACGTGGTTTTGTGTCTGCTTTGGGTGTTTTAATTGCTGCCTAAGCCTACTTGGAGCCTATTTTTCTACTGGTTGTGAGAGTGATAGTAAAAGAATGTGAGGGAAATAGAAGGAGAGCCACAGTTTGAACGTTTCCTATTTCTGGCCCTCTGGGGACTGTGCGGGGTGGAGGATGCTCTTCTGTTCCTCTGAGGACCTGTCCTGTGCCAGACAGGGCCTGTGACTGTCCACTGAGTGTTGGGACAGACCACAGCTGAAAGACTCGGGATGTACGGAAGAGGGGCCCAGGGCTGTGAGTGACCCACCCAGAGGATCACTCAGCTCGGCTGGGCCCCCAGCTTTGTTCTTGTTCCTGACCCACATGTGAAAGAGAACCTTAGAAATTGAGTTTTGAGCCCCCAAACATGTGAATCTCTTGAAAACCCATAGTCTTGCCTTTCCGTCCAGTAGTCTTATTTCCAGTATTATGAAGTACGCATTTCACATATTCACATAGTTCACGTTTTACCCCTCCTAATGACTCCGTTTTCCGTCTTGCATTCTGTGAACAGTGCCCTCTTGCAAGGGCAGTTTAGCACAGTGAGCATTCCCGCCCCACATTTCATGTGGTCCTTTATTTCCCCCAATACACTCCAGGTTGCACAGACCCTGTTTTCCCTGCTGGTTGTGTGATACTGTCTCGTACACATACTGCCTAGTCGGCTCTGTCTCTGAGGCACACTTACATACGTCTCCATGTTACACCAGCTGCCAAACGAACTGAATAGTGACTGCTGGTCTGTTTGGGTCTTATTGCCAAGGGGGTGTCTGTTTCCACCAGGAGGGAAATGTGTCCTCTCTGGATAGAAGTGATGTGCTACAACACTGGTGTCAGTGGTTTAAAATGCTATTATGAGGATTTTATGTCCTGTGTGATCGGAGTGGCTTTTGTTCAGATTATAATCGTTGTCAAAGTGGTGTGCTTTACTCTCAAACCATTCATAGTTTTTCCTGCTGCATCAAGTGTAATTTGAACTTGGAGTTACTGGGCAAGAATTACAGGAATCATGCAGAATTTAGTTATACCTGGGTGCTCTTGAGGGAAAGAGCACATGCTTCCCTGGCTCCTTCTGGCTGAAGAGGGAGAGGTGTGGATGGAAGCCTGGGCACCTGTGTGTGTCCTAGTCCTCGTCCCCCATGGGGCCAGCCTCATGAGGCAGCCACAGTGGGGCCTGGGAATTCACTGTCAGTAGACTTGAGCCTGGTATGAGATGCATCCTAGGAGGTGATGGTGAGCTCAGATCGATTCCTTGCCAGAACTTCATAGATGCCCATCTTCTCATCACCTCCATTTCTCAGCAATGTTCTTTGTTAAGTGTGTGAGTTGGAAGAATTGTGTTGAAGTTTGAGTAAGCATTTTCCTTCCATGTGTACTTTTAAATGACGATCTGTACCTGGGAGAAGTTAGCCATTGACATTGTATTCATACTGATCTGATTCTCCTTTTAATTTCTTGAGTTAACTTCAGGGTCTTGGATATTAAACAGTAGAGGGAGACCTATTGTTAATGTCTCAGATTATTATTCATGAACAGGGCCAGACTATATCTATTTTAGTTCCTAGGACACAGGGTTGCCATCTGGATCATGAGAAGAAGCCCCTGCAGTTGGGACAAATGACCCAAGTTTATTTTTCACATCAAGTGTTAGTCCTATGTAATCTTTCTTTTTTTTTTTTTTCCTTAGTTTATATAGACATAAGGCATGAAATACAGTTCCACTTTTCTTTCCACGGTTGGTCTTTTTTGTGATTGCTTCCTGGTCTCTAGTATTGTCTACAGAACTTGTTTTCCCCTGTATATGCGAATTACACATTTATGAGTGAAAATGTCAATACATTAAATGATCGTTAACCTTAAAAAAAAAAAAAGATATTTCTTTAGCCTAAAGAGGAATTGCATATATCACATGCACAAACCAACCTCAGCACACCATGTGGTGACAAGGTTAGGTCCTTGAGTTCTAATGCGTCTAGAGCTGCAATTCTCCCATTGTATTGTGTCACATCCCTGGTTTGTGTGTACCTACTTGTGACATGTTAGTCAGAAAAAGGGCTTAATAACTGCCTCAAAATGATAATGAGGTAAATGAAAGAAAACATCAAATAATTGCCTTGCTTTTGTTCTGCAAACTGCTTTCTGAATTATCTAAATAGTCCATAAGAGACTGTTCTTTTTTACGGATAAATTTTAGCTAAAAAAAATACAGATGGCATGATAGAATTAGAGGATAACCCCTTTGCAACACTAATGAAATAATCAGTGTAGGCAGTAATCATGCATGGCTACTAAAACCATTAGGTGAAGAACTGAGGGCGGGAAGTGATACTGGCTGGATTGGATGACAGCATCTGAATCCACTGATCAATCTCAACATCACAACAGGACACAAGAAGACATCGTGAGCCTTCTGCTGGGACTCAGAAACACATAGCACCATGAATGAATTGTTCTTGCCCAACATAAACGTAAATCTGATCAAGGCTCTAGATCTAACTACTCTTTTAGGGAAAAGTAAGGGTATGAAAGAGACACCTCCTGGGAAGTAGTCAGCTAAAACCAGGATGTAGGAATTTTAAAAACAAGTTATATGTTTTCTTTGATGAGTACATGGGAAGGAAAACAAAAAAATAAACAGAAAGGAAGAACTGTTGTTAAAAAGTCTTAATGTGCCCTTTAAGCAGATAGACACACACCAAGTGATATGCATCATATTTGGGACCTGATTCAAGATGATACCAACTGTAAAAAGACATTTCTGAGGTAATCAGGGAAGTTTGGAATTAGTAAATTGAATATTTACTAGTATTAAGAAATGATTGTTAGCTTGGGGGTATATTGATGTTGAAAAGGTCCTTATTTTTCACAAAACATACTAAATTTTAACAGATGAATGAATACACTCTCTGAGGTTTGTGTCAATACCAGAGGGTGAGGGGAGTATAAAAAGGATAGTGGAAATAGAATTGGTCCTGTGTTGGTAATTGTTGAAACTGGGAGATCGGTTTTTTCCACTATTCTCTCTTCTGTTTTTATTTCTAATTCTCTGTACAAATAACAGTTAATCTGATAAAGTCATGGAGAACCTGATATCTCTATATCGCAAATGGAACTACTTTCAATGTGTCATAAGAAGTGTGGTTTAACATTGTAGTAACCAGTTAAGCGCCCATCCCTAGAAAACTAAGCTTAGATTCATGGATGGTCTAGCTAGAAAAGTAAAAAAAATTTCTTTCTGGGATAATATTTTATTACTAAGCTCCTCTCATCTGATACACTGGCTGATTCTAGTCTGGTGAAAACCTTTTTTTTTTTTTTTTTTGAGACAGTCTCACTCTGTAGAATGCTGTGGCATCATAGCTCACAACAACCTCAAACTCCTGGGCTCACACTATCCTCTCGTCTCAGCCTCCCCAGTAGCTGGAACTACAGGTGCCTACAATACCTGGCTAGTTGTTCTATTTTTGGTAGAGAAATTCTTGCTCTTGCTCAGGCTGGTATCCAACTCCTGAGCTCAAGGGACCCTTTCACCTTGTTCTCCCGAAATGCGAGGATTACACTCATGAGCCACCACACCTGACTCCTGAAAACCTTCTTGACCTTCCTTCCTAAGTCTCACCTTGGTCGCCACCTTTCACATGCCTCTGGCTCTTGTCTATCATACTGGTTTTCCCTGTGATGAGAATTTTCGGAGTTCCTACATCAGGAAACTGTGTCTCCAGATAAGGGTAGCATCGCCCCACTTGGATGGTCATTGCCTTGACTCACCCAACCTGCCTAAATATTGCTGGCGTCTGAGGCTCTCCACATTTCACCTGCCCACCTATGGTCAGGATCACTGTCATTTTTCTCTGACTGCTGCTGTTTACCTAGTTCTGCCATTTGCTCTACTAATCTTTATCCTTAAAGCGCTTTAGTGGTCAACTTTTTTCTCAGCTCTATTAACCTCACATCCTCACGCTTAAATGGCCTACATTTTGAAATGCTGAGCAGAAGCACAGACAGATTGTACCTTTTAGAGGAAATAAAAAGGCTATCATGATCATGTTTCTTGTCTCACAGCTGAAAAGCTGCCTCTTATGCGGGGGTTGAGTGGGAAAGCAACCATCCCCTCACCACAGACCCGTGACCTGTTGTCATCCTAACCCTGCACAACTGTCTGAAGCTATGCCCCGTGGACCCATAGCAGCTACCTTAGCTCCATGGAGACTGGTGGGAGAACCTGGGAAGCATCTGGTGGTGTGGTTATGACGACCGACTCCAAAACAGGCAGGGTCTGGCCAGTGCCACTCTCACCCCCTCCTTCTCTGTATAGTTTCTATTGACTTCAGGGGGATCAATATCAACAAAAAGATACCCCCAAGGATTTAAAGCTGCTTTTCCAGGAACATTTATTTTTGCATGACTGGCAATGCGCTTTAGTGGAAAAGCCCTTTTCCACTAAAAAGGCAACAGTGCACCTGTTCACACTCTTTACCTACAAGAGAGAAGACCAGGGAGATATTGCTCAGCCCGTCCGGAAGACACAGAGAAACAGGGCTTCCTTCTGTGCAACTCTCAGAACTGAAATACTGTTTTGTTTTTTTTAATTTGGCAAATATTTTAATGCTGTATATATCGCAAAGGGCCTTCGGGAGACAAATGATCCAGATGTCAGGGGACAGATGGCATGGTATGCTCTGCAATTAAAAAGGAAATCATAGCTCTAATTTCACAGAAAACTCACGTTTGAATATAATATTATGAGAAGCTGAATAACACCTGACAGATTCAAGAATTCTTGGGCTGAGAGTCAAAGAAGAGATGAAGTTGAAGAGGCCACAAATAAAAAAGCTGGGATTTATCCTTCTCAGTTATGTGTCAACTGGTGTTTTTCTAGTTAGTGATATTTACAAAATGGGGTTGATGAACTGTCTTGGAAGAACTATGGACTGATGTCTATGTAATTCATAAGCATATATATCACATTTATTTTTTTCAAAGTCACAGTAATATGAGGCGAGATCATTACTAAATAGTGAAAATACAACTAGAAATCTAAATGTACTGTCTGTTGTTATCTGGTTCTAATACATACCTTTTAAAAGGTATTAATCCACAATAAGGACTTGCCTTTAAAAATGAATTAATTCCACAGATCCATTTGGAGATTGAGATTTGCTGTCAAAGCTTAGAATTTTCAGTTTTCCTAATTCTAGAGGAATGATATCTCATGAAAATTTGGCAAGAAAGTTAGAAAGTGATGAGGGATAAGTTCAATGCTGATAATGAAGAGATTGGGTCTCAGGCAGCGCCGTGGCTCAAAGGAGTAGGGTGCCGGCCACATAAGCCGGAGGTGGTGGGTTCAAACCCAGCCCCGGCCAAAAACTGCAAAAAAAAAAGAGAGAGAGAGAGAGAGAGAGATTGGGTCTCTAGTCCTGGCCCGGCTATAAATCATCATGAAACTGGATCAGCCAATTGGTATTTCTAAACCTCAGTTCCATTGCATACTGTATATAAAATCAGTGATTTGTCAATTCTGCTTCCAAAATGACTTGGATGACTTTATAAACTAAAAACTTTGTAAAATTAGAAAATTCTGGTCTTATGAAAATTCAAAGCAGAAAGGTGACTTGCTATGAATGTGTCCCCCAAAGTTCATGTACTGGAAATTCAATCCTCAATGGAACAACGTTGAGGGGTAGACCCTTTAAGGAGTGATTAAAGATGTGCTCAGCCCTCTCTTCTCCTTTTCTCTCCTTTTGCTGAGAAAAATGTCCCAGCCTGACTGCTATTTTCTCTCAATAGGAAGTTAACCTGCTTCATGCATACAGAGGTTGAGCTAATCAAAGCCTTAGAAGCTGTCCCCGAACCTGTTCATGCTAATTGTCTAGTGAGAAGAGAACCAGGAGTTGCTACAATTTATAGAAATCAGTTCATAGTAGGAATATAATCGCTGGATGAGGCTTCCTCTTATCGTGTTCAGTCTATCATTTGTGCTTTGACATCATCTGTTGTGTCTTACATCGTATTATTTTTATTCTGCTTTCATATGATGAACTATAGCTGCTTTTCTCTTTATGATCCTTGGTTTCCTATCTGGTTCCCTGTCATGGTTACTGTTTTCTTTACTACTTTCTTTTTTAAAAGTTAGGTCATTGATTCATCTGGAATTTGCTTCAGTACATAATATAAGGAAGGAATATAATTTTGTTTTCTTTCAGACTGACTCAATTAGGACAGCACCTTTATTAAATAAACCAGGGTTGTGATTTTTTTAATTTGAATATAAAAAGCAAATATACTACTAGAAACGTTTTCTTTCTAATTTTTGTGTGATTAGTGCTGGATTGCTTCCTAGAATTACTGGTTAAGAGCTTCAAGTGCCCTTGAGACTGATTTGACTTAACAATAAAATTATATCACAGGCTTAAATGATGATGACTTTATGTATCACAGTCTAAGATCTTTAAAGACAGAAATCATACCTTATGTATTCTCTATCCAATCTCAATTCACAGATTATTTTGCATATATTAAGTAGTCAATAACCCTTAACACTATGGTAATAGGTCATTGGTATCCAATTTAGGGAGAAGTAAGGATACTTTAAAAAGAAAAGACTCTTGAACACAATAGCATAATCAGTAATGAAAACTCACTTTGCATGTTGTGATAACGTGCCTACCAGTTACCTTTAAGAGAGAAATTCCTATAGGTTTTCTATGATTACAATATTTTGAAGAAAGGAAGCCACAACATAAATGAGCATGATAACAAATTAAGAGACAGTAAATTGTTGCAAACACTGTTGATTATATGCCCACAGGCAGACCCCCTTCTTCCTTGATGGGAAACCCACTTTTGTTTATGTCTTCAGTCTTTTGTGCTGAGACAAATTTAATTCCCAAAGGGTGAGTTATGGCTGATGTCAGCCCATCTTGGCAACTCAGTCCCTGTGACAACTACAGTTTCAGGCATGGACGTGTGACCCGATTCTAGTTCATGAAACCTACAGATAAATCTGCGGGAGCATTTTTTTATTAGTACATAATAGACATACATATTTTCAGGGTACATATGATAATTTAATACTTTCATATAATTTATAAAGATAAATCAGTATAATTGAAGTATGGATCACCTTAAATATTTGTCTTGTATTTCTGCTAGAGATACTCAAATTATTATCTTCTTGCTATTTTCAAATATATAATACATTATTGTAAACATAGTCACACTACTATCAAACACTAGGTCTCATCTCTCCTATCAAACTGTATATTTGTAACCAGTAATCATCCTCTCCCTTGGAACGGTTTTCTCTGATAATATCATAGAATGCAAGAGAAAATAAGCCCCTCTTTTTTGCTGGTTGTTGCTGAGCTATCTTGCAATCACAAGAAGGTAAAAGATTAATACCACTGTCGATCTAAATCAACAAGTCCCAAAACTTCCCCTAATTCCAAACTTGCCATTATCTAGGGAGTCAAACCCCTTATCATTCAAGTGAAACATGCATAGGTGGGTTTTCCTTACTTACATTTGAAAGCATTGAATTTGCTATCATGGTACAGTGAATAGGAACATGGACTTTGGATCTAATCCCAGCTTCGCCATTTACTACTTTTTATATTGAATTAGAAATAAATTTCTGTCCTATTTCGTCTGTCTGGGTCTATTCTCTGCAGCTGAAACTAATCCCAGTTGAGTAAATTCATCAATAAAACAGAGAATTACATGCAAAAAAGGATAATAAATACATTAAACATTGTATTTTTGTTCTAGAATAAAATTGGATGGTTATTCACCAATCTGTAAAATGAAGGCCAAGGACGGATTTCTCTTTCATTGTGGGATTACCGATTAAAGCTTCACATCTACATAATTTGTCATCTAAGCTAAGACTTTTGAGAGTGAGAGAGATTGATAAAATAAAATAATAAGATAAACTCTTATATAGAAAGTTAGAAAATACTTTGAAACTCTCATTGACTATCAAATGGCTCCATTTCAAACCTGTTCTCAAAATTAAAATTCTTGCTAGAAAATAAAATAGATGGTGTTGGTGCTGCAGCAGCCAGCTGAATAGCCAGTGGGCTGGATGACAGGCAAGGAGGGGGACCTCCAACACCCACCAGAGGCTCCAATCGCCAAAA
>CAUYRH010085518.1:0-43961 GCA_963574655.1 Perodicticus potto
GCTGCAACCAAAAAATGGCCGGGCGTTGTGGTGGGCGCCTGTAGTCCCAGCTACTTGGGAGGTGGAGGCAAGAGACTCGTTTGAGCCCAGGAATTGGAGGTTGCTGTGAGCTGTGATGCCACGGCACTCTATCCAGGGTGACAGCTTGAGGTTCTGTCTCAAAAAAAAAAAAAAAGTACTAGGTGAATTTTACTGAACTAAGTAAGGGCCAAAGTGTGGCGTCTGAGCTACTGGTGGTCAGCTTTAGCAATAGGAAGGACTTGGAGAAGGGTTTTGTTCCCAGCTGCCCGCCCAGGGTGCACAGGACAGTAGCCCAGCCCGCAGGAGGCCCCAAGTCCTTCCTTAGCTGAGCTTGCTTCCCTGAGTTCCTGGGGGGCTCAAGCCAAGTGCATCCTGGGAAGTAAAGAGGGAGTAGGCTGTGCATTAGCCATCACCCCAACCCTCTACCCTGAGCTTACCCCACCCCTATGCCTTCTGTGAAGCTCCTACACAGAGCATACTGCAGAAAGGACCTCTGACTTGGTTAGTGCTGAGCTCCACCATTAACCAGCTGTGTGACCTTGGCTGTATCCTTCATGCTCAGCCTCAGTGTTGATGTCTGCAGGAAGAGAAGCAATGGTTAGAGCAAAGCCCTGCAGAGATGGATGCTGGCTGCGGCCCCTACTCTTCCATTCCTCAGCCCTTAGAAGGTAGCTCCAGGCTGGCCCCATCCACCCCAGGCAAAATCAAGTCCCTTAGTACAGTGCCTGGGGCACTGAAGCTGATACCTTGCTTGCTTCCCATCCAGGGTAGCAACAAAGCCAGCAGAATCTGACCACACCCTGCAGCCACCACCCTGGGTCAAAGCCGGCTTCTCCTGGCTCTCCCTGCACTGCCCTTGAGATGACAGTTTATTCTCAGCAGATCAGCTCAGACTCAGCTCAGGCCAAGGCCCTCCTCTGCTGTCAATTCTCCAGTGATAGCTGTCTTTCCCCTCCTCCTCCCAGTGTCCCCTGTCTCACTCTGCCCCACCCTCCTCACTGTTCCTTCCTCATGCCTGTTCCTTCTTCCTGGACCATTCTTATCTGGTGCCCCCACCTGTGTGAACTTTGCTTAAATGTCACCTTCTCATTGAGGCTAGCTGACCACTATGTCCCACTGGACTCGCTTCCCCCACCCTGCATCCTGCTCTTTGTCCAGAATGTGACTTTTGGACAGACAGTACTATTATTTGACTTTAGTTTATTGCAGTCTCCTTACCCTGCTCAGCCTTGTGCAAGTGCCGCGAGGGAAAGGGTTTGGGCCCATCTTGTCTCCATGTTCCCAGTACTAGCGAGGTGCCTGGCACACAGTGGGCTCTCCTGAAGTGGTGCTGAGTGAGTGAATGGCGTGGGTTGGAAGAGCACCTCTGGGGTGCTGGGTGGACCTGATGCGATGTGGCTACTCCATCCACCAGGTGGTCTTCACTGGTTGCATGTGGACTTCTCATCCTCATGGGGTCCCTGTCATGTCACTTGGGTTAAACCTAGCAGACGGAAGGGGCTTAGGACTTTTCTGCTGGATGAAATCCCATGAGAATTGCCTGTGATCCTTACTGTGTGACACTGTACAAGTTACATCATCATCTCTTTGGCTTCATTGTCCTCATCTGTAAAGTGGGAACGATAACCTGCTTCGTGTTGGGAGGATTCAGTGAGGTATAATGGGCTTAGGACGGTGGCTGGCATGTAAGCATCAGTGGCATTCAGTTTTATTGTTACACCTGGTGGTTTGTAATGCCACCTACTGGGGCCCAGTTTGGTGCCATGGCTTTATCCCATAGCTGGGCCACCTGCACTGTCAAGAGCTATGGTGGTCTCCATTGTAATGAGGGATGAAGATGCTGACTTTGGAACCAGGCAGGTCCCACATAGAAGAAAATAATAACCAAGTCCTGACTCAGCCAACTGCTTTCTTTTTTTTTGAGACAGAGTCTCACTTTGTCACCTAGGTAGAGTGCTGTGGCATCATAGCTCACAGCAACTTCAAACTCTTGGGCTCAAGTGATTCTCTTGCCTCAGCCTCCCGAGTAGCTGGGACTACAGGTGCCTGCCACAATGCCCGGCTATTTTTAGAGATGTGGTCTGGCTCTTGCTCAGGCTGGTATCAAACCTGTGAGCTCAGATAATCCACTCACCTCAGCCTCCCAGAGTACAAGGATTACAGGCGTGAGCTACCATGCCTGGCCCTCAGCCAACTTCTTAATGTCTTTTGGGGAAGGTCTTGGCATGTTTCCGAGTCTCAGTTTCCCCATCTGTTAGAACAGAGTGGTTACAATGACCTCCTGAGAGCACGTGTAGTGAGAATAAGATGGAGTTAATCAGGTTAGGGTCCAGAGGACACAGCTGGCCTGGTTGGTTTAGATCCTGTGTGACCTTCTCATGTCTTCCATTCTTGTTTTGTAAATTTAGCTTCAACTCAAAAATGTGTATCCTGAGTAGTTTAGGCGATTGATTAAGGAGATTAACTTAAGGAGTTATGCTGACTAATGTTTATTGTTAAGATAAAGGTTAAGGCTTGGCGCCTGTGGCTCAAGCGGCTAAGTCGCCAGCCACATACACCTGAGTTGGCAGGTTCGAATCCAGCCTGGGCCTACCAAACAACAATGATGGCTGCAACCAAAAAATAGCCGGGCGTTGTGGTGGGTGCCTGTAGTCCCAGCTACTTGGGAGGCGGAGGCAGGAGAATCGCTTGAGCCCAGGAGTTGGAGGTTGCTGTGAGCTGTGATGCCATGGCACTCTACTCAGGGCGATAGCTTGAGGCTCTGTCTCAAAGAAAAAAAAAAAAAAAGATAAAGGTTAACATATGGTTTTTTATTTTGAACTTTTATGTATAAAACTGTGGTTTTGGAAATGGAAGGTCAGGACAGTCTTAGAAAGGCTACTATCCCTATTCTCCAGGATTGCTGGCCTTCTGATAACAAAGCTTGGTAGATCTAATCCCTGTCTCTGCATTTGCCTAACAGTGACAGGTGGCTGAACCCTCTTCATCCACTAACACTTCCAGGGCATCTGAGAGACTCATCTGAGACCCTCAGTGCCAGTTTATTCCACTTTATTTTTATGCTGCATTGTTAAAAAATGTAAAGTTTGGGTGGTGCCTGTGGCCTAAAGAGTAGGGTGCCAGCCCCACATACTGGAGGTGGTGGGTTCAAACCTGGTCCTGGCCAAAAACTGCAAAAAAACCCCAAGAAGATAAAAAGGAATTAGGCTGATGGTAAGAGTTGAAAAAATAATAGACATTTGCATGTGAAGGAATCCCAGAAAATGTAGTCTGTGAGTGCTGTTCACTTGCTCCATGCCTACCACTGCACACTTCTGAGCATCCTAGCAGCCTGAGTGATAAGGGAAACATGATCAGTTCCATGATTTTCAGCAGCAAGCCAAACTGAGACCTTATCAAGGGGCTCTGCCCTGCAGGCTCCAATGAGTCAGAGGGGAGCCCCCAGGCACTGGTAAATTTGCCCTCAGAAGAACACAACTGGCTGGGTAAACCGGATCCTTCCTGGAAGCCAGTCTGTTCAGGAAGCCAAGGAGCATCGGCATCAGTCTGACTTCAGCAGATCCACAGATGCCCTTTATATTCAAGGAGTATATTTATTTGCCTCTCTGAGTTTCTGTCACCTTGCTAAGGCCTTTGGTCACTGCTGCCAGGGGATTAAGTCTGGATGGCAGTCCTGGGCCCTGCCCTCCACTCCTTATGGGTGGATAAGCCTAGTCTAACTTGGGGTGTGCTCTTCTGTGCCTCAATGGGTCCCCCCAAGTGAGTCTGTGGCCCCACTTGGCCCTAACTTGGGGTGTGTCCCATAGAGGCAGTCCCACATAGAGTAAAATAATCCACTAGAAGAAGCAGAGCTGCCTCACCAGGTCCCAAAGTGCTTTGGGTAGGTCACTCTGGAAACTTCCACCAGAAGCTGACTTCCAGACGTTGACTCAGTCTGCAGTATTGCCTTGTGCCTACCTGGTTCCTGCCATGGCAGGAGCTCCCGTCTACAGCCTTGAATGGGCCTGGCCTCTTTTGCCCTTTTGCTCACCCTGCTGGCCTGGTCTAACTGGTCTTGTTTTGCCAGACCAGGGCTGGAATCCATTGTGCAGAGAGGGGCCCAGAAACCCTATTTCAAAATGTTGCCAAGGAGCAGCCCCTCTTTGCCCTCCATGCACAAGACAGTGGAGACTAGCCCCACCCCTGCCCTGGGACAGCTGACCTTTAGCAGGGGTCAGGCCTCTACCCCCTGTTGTCCTACCTGTCTGCAGTCAGCTGTGCCATCAACCCTGGGGCAGCTCCAGGGCTCAGGCATTGAAACTAGAGAATATCTAAGAGGACAAGTACTTCCCCAACCATTGGGATTAGCAACTCAACTGTTCTCACTAGCTTGCTCAGGGGAGGACTTGAGGGCCTTGGTTCAGGACCTCAGGCAACTGGGTTCACACCCAGCTTGGTAACTTTAAGCAGATACCAAGATCCTGATTTTCTCTCTTATAAAATGAAAGGAAGTAGTCCTTTCAATCATTTCATGTATCTTATGACCATGAAGCTTAGAGAAAATTACACTGGGGGCTTCCAGCCTTGAGCACTGAAAGCAACATTAGCTTATTAAGCACCTTTAGTACACCAAGAATTCTGTACCCATTTCACAGATGTAGAAACTGAGGTTCAAATGGTAGAAGCTGTGTTTAAAGTCACAGTATTTTTTTTTTTTTTTGAGACACAGCCTCAAGCTGTCACCCTGGATAGAGTGCTGTGGCATCACAGCTCACGGCAACCTCCAACTCCTGGGCTCAAGCGAGTCTCCTGCCTCTGGGACTGCCTCAAGTAGCTGGGACTACAGGCGCCCGCCACAGCACCCGGCCATTTTTTGGTTGCAGCTGTCATTGTTGTTTGGCGGGCCCAGGCTGCATTCGAACCCGCCAGCTCAGGTGTACATGGCTGGCGCCTTAGCCTGTTGAGCCACAGGCGCCGAGCCAAGTCACAGTATTTTCAAGCCAAGTGTGTATCTTTTCTATTCTTCCCCTGATGTCCCCTGAGTTAGGATGTGAGGGGGAGAGTATGGCAGGATAGAACCCAGATAACCAGAGAGAACCAGAGAAATAAAGAGTAGCCACCGAGACGAACATTTTAAGGGGAAGAATGTTCTATGTAGAACAGTGCCAGGTTTCTGTCCCAGCCTCTTCTGTGCCTCAGTGGGTCCCCCCAAGTGAGTCTTTGGCCCTACTTGGTCAAATGAGTGTAACCTGGCCTACCTGCCTATCTGCCTGGGTTCAAGGACCAAATGAGGTGGATGGTGGCAGTCAGAGGTGCTCTGTCGATGTACTAGCTGATTCATGAGATAAGATGTCCAAATAAAGCGTGGGGTTTTGTTAATAGTGACATGCCAGTGTCCTAGTTGTGAAAAATGTACGTGGTGGTGGTAAGATATTAATAATGGGGGAGGCGTGTAAGGAACTCTCTGTACTATCTTTGCAACTTTTCTGACAATCTAAAAATATTCTAAAATTAAAAGCTTATTTTAAAATGGAGATACAAACATCTCCATTCCATAAAACTAATTGACAAATTAAACTATAAGTGAACAGCAAATAGTTGTATCATGAATCAGTCATGCATAGAGAATGATTTCATTCAAAATAACCATGTAATATTATGAGGAATTTAAAAGGAACTAGTAAATTTATTTCTACTGATATGAAAATCTTTAAAATCTATCATTGATTGGTTCGGCACCTGTAGCTCACCTGTAGCTGCTGAGCTACAGGTGCTGGCCACATGTAGCAGGGATGGGGGGTTCGAGCCTGGTCCAGGCCTGTCAAACAATAACACCTACAACAACAAAGAAAAAAATAGCCGGGCGTTGTGGAGGGCACCTGTAGTCCCAGATACTTGGGAGGCTGAGTCAAGATCATTGCTAAAGCCCAAGAGTTTGAGGTTGCTGTGAGCTGTGATGCCACGGCAAACTACTGAGGGCGACATAGTGAGACTGTCTCAAAAAAAAAAAAAAAAAAATCATCTATCTTTGGTTGAAGAAAACAACATGGTTAGACTTAGTGTCCAATAAAATAATATTTATGAAAAATACTAAACAAAGAACAGAAAAATTACATGTAAAACCAGAGATTTAACTCAAATTGTTTTCTGCCTGAGCATCATATATGGGACATGGGGTAATTAAGGGGAATTTTACTTAATTTCACTCTTTAAATTTGTTAAAAGTGTGTTCCCTTGAGACCTGTGAATTTTTTCAGTGAACAAGTATTCAAAAGATTTATCAAAATGACCACAAAGAAAAAGATAGATGGGTCAGGAGGGAGGGAGGGAGGAAGAGAGACAAGAACAGCACCCTTGGGGCCTATGAGCCTCCTGCGGCAGGGCATGGTTTGTGGGGTTGAGCTTTTCTAGGGATGCATTTTGCTCCTGGAGCCAAGCCCAGCAGTGCAGCTGGGTAGGGCAGGGTGGGGCTGGGCTGCAGAGGGGCATTGTGGCTGCCTGGCTATCTCTGTGGGAACAAAGGGAGTGTCCTTGATGCTGCAGCTTTTAGGGGCCTTGGTCCAGCTAGTTGGTTCTTGGGGACAGGAAATGTCTCCATGCAGGAGCGCCAGGCACTGGCCAGGACATTGTCAAACACAGTGATAGCAGAGACATCATCAGGTCTCTTTCCTAGAAGAGCCTCAGATGAACCTGACATTGTGCTCTTCCCCCTCTTTCCAGCAGGATGAAGATGAGACGCTACAAGCTCTTTCTCATGTTCTGTATGGCTGGCCTGTGCCTCATCTCCTTCCTGCACTTCTTTAAGACCCTGTCCTATGTCACCTTCCCCCGAGAACTGGCCTCCCTCAGCCCTAACCTAGTGTCCAGCTTCTTCTGGAACAATGCCCCCGTCACGCCCCAGGCCAGCCCCGACCCGGGAGGCTCTGACCTGCTGCGAACCCCCCTCTACTCACACTCACCCCTGCTGCAGCCACTGTCACCAAGCAAGGCCACTGAGGAACTCCACCGGGTGGACTTCGTGCTGCCTGAGGATACCACCGAGTATTTTGTGCGCACCAAAGCCGGGGGCGTCTGCTTCAAACCAGGCACCAAAATGCTGGAGAAGCCGCCACTGGGGCGGCCGGAGGAGAAGCCCGAGGGAGCCAACGGCTCCTCGGCCAAGCGCCCGCCCAGGTACCTGCTGAGCACCCGGGATCGCGCGGGCAGCCGGGGCCCGCGGCGCAAGTGGGTGGAGTGCGTGTGCCTGCCCGGCTGGCACGGGCCCAGCTGCGGCGTGCCCACCGTGGTGCAGTACTCCAACCTGCCCACCAAGGAGCGGCTGGTGCCCCGGGAGGTGCCGCGCCGGGTCATCAACGCCATCAACATCAACCACGAGTTCGACCTGCTAGACGTGCGCTTCCACGAGCTGGGCGACGTGGTAGACGCCTTCGTGGTGTGCGAGTCCAACTTCACCGCCTACGGGGAGCCGCGGCCGCTCAAGTTCCGCGAGATGCTGACCAACGGCACCTTCGAGTACATCCGCCACAAGGTGCTGTACGTCTTCCTGGACCACTTCCCGCTGGGCGGCCGACAGGACGGCTGGATCGCGGACGACTACCTGCGCACCTTTCTCACGCAGGACGGCGTCTCGCGGCTGCGCAACCTGCGGCCGGATGACGTCTTCATCATCGACGACGCCGACGAGATCCCGGCCCGCGACGGCGTCCTCTTCCTCAAGCTCTACGACGGCTGGACTGAGCCCTTCGCCTTCCACATGCGCAAGTCGCTCTACGGCTTCTTCTGGAAGCAGCCGGGCACGCTGGAGGTGGTGTCGGGCTGCACCGTGGACATGCTGCAGGCCGTGTACGGGCTGGACGGCATCCGCCTGCGCCGCCGCCAATACTACACCATGCCCAACTTCCGCCAGTACGAGAACCGCACGGGCCACATCCTGGTGCAGTGGTCGCTCGGCAGCCCCCTGCACTTCGCGGGCTGGCACTGCTCCTGGTGCTTCACGCCCGAGGGCATCTACTTCAAGCTGGTGTCCGCCCAGAACGGTGACTTCCCCCGCTGGGGTGACTACGAGGACAAGCGGGACCTCAATTACATCCGGAACTTGATCCGCACCGGGGGCTGGTTTGACGGCACGCAGCAGGAGTACCCGCCGGCCGATCCCAGCGAACACATGTACGCCCCGAAGTACCTGCTCAAGAACTACGACCAGTTCCGCTACCTGCTGGACAACCCCTACCAGGAGCCCAAGAGCACTGCGCAAGGCGGGCGGCGCCACAAGGGCCCGGAGGGGAGGCCACCTGCCCGGGGCAAATCGGACGAAGTTGAAGGCTAAGGTTGCATGATCTTATAGGGCCCATGGCAGGGTCGGGAATGGTGGCCGCCCCTAGGATGAATGATCTCCCTGCCTTCTTCCACCGGCTTGGCTTGGTGGCTCTTGAGAGGACCAGGAGTACTGGGTGGGTGGGTGTATGGGGCATACTCCATTCCAGCCCTGGTCAATCAAGGGGCAGGCCTTTGTGCTCAAAAAAAAAAAAAAAAAAAAAAAATTCCTTCCTGTCAGGAAAATGGCCCCTTTGCCCACCAAGAGTGCTGTGGCCAGGAGGTGCTTGCTGGAGGAGAGGGGTACGCGGTGGTCATTGGGCAGAAGGGGAGGGCAGACAGGGCGGTCTGTGGAGAGATCCCACCGGAACTTATCAGGGAGCCCATGGGGGCGTGGCTTGGCTTGGGAGTAGCCTACCCTAAACAGGCATACCAGAGGGCCTGGGGCTCTGTAAATAGATGCATTTGGGTTCACGAGGAAGAGGAGACAACTAGGAAGGAGGGAACCAGGACGTGCTGGTTGATGCTTTGCAGCATTAGCAGAAGTGCTGGGCAGGAGGGAGAGGAGAACCCCACCCAGTGTCCCAAAGGACAGGATCCCTCTGCACAGGAGGCTGGTGCCTGAGTGCCTCTGTGCTCCCCAACTCCTCAGGAGCTGACAGCATGGAGCTGGGAAGCCCTGGGGAGTCTTCCTTTGGGTTCCAAATCTGGTCTTGACATTCCTTCTTTCTGTATTGTTGGCTTGTGGGCTGCCCATTCATTCCTTCCAAGGCCTGGAGTCCAGTTGTAGGTGGGACCTGGGGGAGAGAGGAAGAAAGGAAACTGACAGGAGGCCCCGGCATCCATCCACCCCGCCTCCCCATCGCCCTTTCCTGCTGGCACCCACCGCCCTAGCTCTGCACCCTCCCTGGTTGGGATCACCCTGTGCCCCTCCTTGGGGAAGGTTAGGGGCCAGGAAGGGCCTTCAAGGCTGTCCTGAGCCCAAGAAGGGACATTAAGGCCAGTTGTATGTCCTCCCATTCATAATAGTTTGCCTTGGGGAGGTGTATTTGTTGTGATTAAGAGACTCTGAAATACAGTAGTTTATGCAAGACAGAGTGTATTTCTAATTAAATTGTCCGGAGGAAGATGGTCCTGAGCTAGTAGGGCAGCTCTGTTTTTTCTCATACACACCTTCCAGTTCTGTACACAGAGTGGCTGCTCCACCTTCCACCATCCTGTGTGCATCCAAGCCTGGGTAAGCAGAGGTTGTAAGGGATGTGCACCCCTTTCCTGTTAAGGGCAGGAGCCAGAAAAGGCACTGTCACTCTGACAGCATCTCATTGACCAGGCCTAAGTCACATGGCCACAAGCAGCTGCAAAGGAAGCTGGGAAGTGTAGTCAGGTGGGATGCCATGTGCCCGGCCTCTACCCAGGAGTTCTTTTATTAATGGAGGAGAGAATGGACACGGGACAAGTAGCATCTCTGGTGGGGAGGTGGCAGTGGGGGAGGGGGAGAAATGACTCAGTCGTGGACCCTGCTCTCATTGTCAGAGCTTCTGGAACACCTTCCTCTCTTCACTGTGCCAACCCAGGGCCAGGGTGCTGTGGGAGCTGCAACTGCGTGGAAAGGGGCAACTCCCTCTCCCTCCGCCCTCTCAGATATCGCCTAGTGATGCCAAGTGCAGAGTCTGCCTGTGGAGTGGTACATGTTTTTGGGTGTGCGTGTATATTTATGGGCATGGGTGCATGCTTGGTGTGTATTTGTACATGTCTGTATTGATGTGTTCCTGTAAATACAAGCTTGTGTGTGGTTGTGGGAGCACAGGCTCAGGTGTCCTCTTCCCCAGGACCTGGAGCCTGTGGCTATATCTTCTGCAGCTCCCCCAAAATGACTGGGCTATTAAGCCCTTTGGGAGCCCAGAAGGCAAGGCTAAAGGAGATGCAGGGTCTGTCTGTCTGTCTGTCTGTCTGTCTTTCAGTCTGAGGAGTGGGAACTGTCCCAAGCTGAGGGCTGTGCAGCTAAGAGCCCACTACCTTCCCAGTCCCCCTATTTTCCTGCCCCCCACACCCACAGTGGTTTTTCTGGATATCTTAGTGGGAATTCCTGGTGGGCCAGGGGAGGAGGCCATCTCTTATGCACCTGCTCCATTTGGGGGAAGTGTCAGGTACAAGTGTGGTGTGGGGAATCAGCCTCAGAGCAGCCTCTGGCGGGCAGGCATGAAGCAGGCTGAGGGCCTAGGTGGACCCACTCTTGCCCCTGTTCAGGGGCTCCTCAGAGTGAAGTCATAGCAGCCTTCCTGTCTGGTTCCTTTTGGGGATGATAGGTGGCTCAAGAAGTCAGGGTGTCCCTGTGGCTCTGGGTCATTCCAAGCCAGGCCGCCCTCCTGAGTGGCCTCTGTGTGCCCTGTGGACTGGTAGTCTTTGGGGACCCCTGGAACATCCTGAGCCCTGGCCCAGGGCCTCCCTCCTTGACAGCTTCCTAGTCCCACATCCTGGCACCCTTAGTGCTCAGGGGGTAGGTGGAGAAGCTCAGACTTGTCAGGCCCAGCCTCAGTGGAGCAAGGGACTGTTCACAGCACTGTGAGTAGAGACCTAGTGATCAGCTGTCAAGAGGGTTGGGAGTAGGGTGGAGTTGAAGAGCTTCACATACAATCACAGCATACACTGGGAATTTGGGGGGGCCTAGTCCACTCCCCTGATGTGAAGGGAAACCAAACTAAATGTGAATGCCAGCACACTGCTGTCCTGTGTCAGTGTCTGGATTTCTCTCCTTGGGAACCACTAGCCCCTTGACCTCTAGACACAAGTGGGCTCGTCCATGCCAAGCGTCCAGGGAGCACAGCTGGCCCCTTCTATGAGTGGGTCTTGTCAGTTTTCAGGAGCAGCATGGGAGAGCTTTGGGATCAAAGGGAGAACTGGGTGGGGAGACTAAGGGGACTTGCCCAAGCAGAAGGCAGGGCCCTTGGAAAGTGTATAATTTAAGGACACCAATAATAATAATAGTATTATTTTTTTTGTAAGGGAAAATCAATATGTACATTCTGAAATCATTTTCTCTGTAAATGGTTGGATTTCATTTCACCCTTAAAGGGATGCTTAAAGGAAAAGATAATATTAATAATAAAAACAGGTACAAAGTTCAAAGAGTGTGCGTATGAGGCCAGTTTGTGGGTGCTGTGGGGCAGGAAGGGGTGGGAGCAGATGGCCTGGTCTTGTTAAAGAATCCCTTGCTGTCAAGTCTGAACCAATGAGGTATGAGACTGGACTGGATGGCTGGTGGGGATGAGGGGAGATGTATGGAGCACCTTCCCTTAGGGACAAAGTTACCCTCCAGGCACAGGTGGAAATAGCTTGGGAGTTGAAGATGCTGGGTGGGGCGTCCAGCAGAAGTAAGCTTAGCTCCCAGGATTGGCAGCACCCACCCTCTAGGTGGGATCCCTTTGGGGACCTGGATGCAGACTTCAGTGCCAAGGCAGGAAGGAGATGATTCTCCCACAATTATGCTCTGGGCCATCAAAACAAGAGCTCCCACCTCAGTGGTTTTCTTCCCTGTCTGTCAGGGGCTTAAAATGCCTCTGCCAAGGTCACACAGCCACTTAAATTCCTAGTGCCAGCCCTCTGGTGGTGGGTCAGGACAGCAACCTGCTCTCTAGAAGCAGTTGTCTCCTCCCCATGGAGCTGATCTTATACTGTGCTGTGACAGTGTCTGGAGCCTGGGAATATGGAGTCTTCCTGGGGGCTTCCTTTGGGCCAGGTGGATGCCGGCATTGTCTTGGGAGCCCCCTGTAGGAGACTCTATTAAGGGGAAAGTCTCAGATGGTGGAAACATACGCTGAGCTTAGCCTTGGTCCCCTCTGGGTGGCTGTGCAACCTCCACGTTAGACAGGGAGACAGGCCCAGGGATAGCAGAAAGAGTAAAACCAGTGTTGGTGGCCACAGCAGGGGCTAATGTCTCCTGAGCACTCACAAAGTGCCATGCATGTGTAAATGGGGCACCTGAAGGCCAGGATGGACTTCTGGCCACATTCCCAAAGCCCAGGAAAGCACCTGCTGCAGATACTTGGGCTGGGCTGAGGGTGGGGACTGAATGCCACAGGATTGAGGGAGTAGAAGAGATCTAGACACTGTCCGGACAGAAGAGGGTGATAGTGACCCACCCCTTCTTTAAGTTTACAACCCTTAAATCTGTCCTAAGGTGCACCACCAGCATCATAAATATTTGCAGATGTTATTTATTAGATTCCTTTTTGGTGCAAACTCTGGGTCAAGAGATTTTCCCCCCCATTATTCCCACTGTACTGGAGGGAAAGTGAGGCGCAGACACCTTAACTAGAGTGGTGAAAGGCAGAGGCAGTTTGCTTAACATCAGAAGCTGAGCTCTTGACTGCCAAACTGCACTCCCATACAATCACAGCATACACCGGGAATTTGGGGAGGCCCAGGTCCACTCCCCTGATGGCAGGAGGAGGATGGGGACAGAGGCGCGAGAGGAGAGGGAGGCGCCTGTGTTCAAAGATCCTCCAAGCAGCTATCCAAGCCTGGCATGGTGTCTGCTCAGGGAACATGTGGGGGATGGTCTCTGCTCTCAAGAGCATCACAGTCAATAGGGCACACAGGTAAGCTCAAGCTCAGAAAGGCACAGGTGAGGCTGGTGTCAAGTTATGAGAGCCCAGGGATACATTTTATTGTGTCTGCCAGCATCAGCTATCACTGTCTCCCTCGGTTGGCTGTCCGGCTGAGTGGGGGGGCACTGACCTGCCCCCACACCCACCTGGGGATGCACATTCTCTTCCAGACTGTCTGCTGTCTATAAAAAGAGCCCATGGGCTCGGTGCTCACAGGACAGTGGTTATGGTGCCAACCACATACACTGAAGCTGGTGGGTTCGAACCCGGTCTGGGCCAGTTCAACAACAATGCAACAAAAAAAATGGCCGGGCGTTGTGGCAGGCGCCTGTAGTCCCAGCTACTTGGGAGGCTGAGGCAAGAGAATCACTTAAGCCAAGAGTTGGAAGTTGCTGTGAGCTATGATGGGCGATAAAGTGAGACTCTGTCACTAAAAAAAAAAAAAGGTTCTTATTTAGGGTGGCACCTGTGGCTCAAAGGAGTAGGGCAATGGCCCCATATGCCAGAGGTGGCGGATTCAAACCCAGCCCCGACCAAAAACTGCAAAAAAAAAAAAAAAAGTTTATTATTTATAGCCGGGTGTTGTGGTGGGCGCCTGTAGTCCCAGCTACTCGGGAGGCTGAGGCAAGAGGATCACCTAAGCCCAGGAGTTGGAGGTTGCTGTGAGCTGTGACGCTACAGCACTCTACTGAGTGAGACAAAATGAGACTCTGTCTCTAAAAAAAAAAAAAGTTTATTATTTATTGCTACAAAACAAACCACCCTGAACCTTAGTAGATTAAAACAACTTATTTACTCACAATTCTATGCTTCAGGCTGGAGCCAGCAGCAGGTGGACAGTTGATGCATGGACACACCTGCCCGCTGGGGCCTGACCTGGATTCTTGGGTGATGAGAAAGCAACAAGCCTGTCAGCCAGTTAGTGACTGCCACCAGATAAGAGGAAATGACACTACTCCAAAGAAGACCCCTCCAAACTCACGAACCCACTGCCATGAGGCTCCAAAAAGTGCCGCACATCCTCTGTGAGGTCTGCTGCCGAAAATGCGTTCCCTGAATCTAATCCCAAGAAAACCTCACATAAGCCCAAACTGAGGGCTAAAACATTTTTCTCACGTGTGGACCCCTGTCCTTCTGCAGCATGGGCAGAAAAAGCCCAACCCTGCGTTACTATCACAAACCACTTTTCAAACACTTATCCTGGACAGCTCAGAGCTTCTAGACCAGTGTTTTCAACCTTGTTTGGCCCATTCATCCCAGCCAAGAGCCAAACCTCCCAGTCAAGTACAGTGTAAACATTTATCCGGCCTCATGAGCCCGAGTGCTTTAAGCCACTGAGCTACAGGGTATTTCTTAGACAGCTTACTTGTGTCCATAGATAACTGGTACAGTTTGCTTTCCACTCATGACAGAAAAGCCAACCAACCTAGTAAGGAGACAAGGAATTTATTGGCTTGTTTATGCTAAAGTTCAGGGGTAAAGTTGACTTCAGGTATGGCTGGAGGCAGAGCTCATTGTCACATTGTCATCTAACTCTCTGTGGCTGAGGTCAGCTCCACTTTCTCAGTTTTTTTTTTTTTTTCTTTCCGAGACAGAGTCTCATTCAGTTGCCCTGGGTGGAATGCTGGGCATCGGCCTAGCTCACAGCAACCTCAAACTCCTAGCAACCTCAAGCAATCCTCCTGCGTCAGCCTCCTAGATTACAGGCGCCTGCCGCAATTCCCAGCTAGTTTTTCTAGTTTTAGTAGAAATGGGGTTTCACTCTTGGTCAGGCTGGTCTTGAACTCCTGAGCTCAAACAATCCTCCTACCTCCCAAAGTACTAGGATTACAGGCATGAGCCACTGTGCCTGGCCTCCACTTCCCAATTTCTGTTGTCCTTATTCTCAGACACATTTACCTCATGCAAGATGGCTGCAGCAGCTCCAGACCTTACACTGTCTGTTTCATATTCAACACATACTCCCTCAATGCCCTGAGCCTGGATCTCACTGACTTGAATTAGGTCATCCCTAAAGGGACCAGTGAAACTGGATGATGGAGTTGGGTGGTATGTGCTGATGGGTTTAGATCAATCAAAGCCCAGTCTATATTGGCTGAGGAGGAGGGAGGTTGGTTCCCCAAAAGAACTCAGGGGCCTAGATCTCAACTGCCCCCAATAGGACTTTCATCAGCCTCCACCCCTTGGTTCCCTTCCTTTTGTGAGTCCCCATCTGTACTTGGGCATCTTCATAGGACAGACCTCCAGAGGTCACAAGGAGCAACAGAGCCTGGGGCACGGTGAAGGCTCCATGAGTGAGAACAATAGTCATCAGGGTCCATCCTCACCCTCTAGCTCCCTCCATCTGGGACATGTGACACGTAGGTCTTGGAACTGCCTCTGTCAGTCTTTTTGACTCATCTGTCTCGTGGCTCTCCTCTTTCTCCTCTCTCTAAAGCCCTCCCTCTCAGGTTCCTCATCCTTTCAATAAGGGGCTTGCCAGGGCTGGATCCTAAGCCCACTGCTCTCCCTGAAGTTCCTAATGCTCACAAAGATGAGGCTGGCTCCATCTTTCCTAGGAGTCCTCTCTCCTGAGCATCCAGCCCCTGGATCCAGCTGCCTGCTGGTGCCTACAAGGTGCCAAGGTCATCTCCAACATGGTAGGGCCAAAAGGGAATTCAGCTTCCCACAAGAATTTATGACCTCATAAATTCCTTTTTTGTTAAAGACACTTTGGATTGGATTTTCTGTTGTTTACAACCCAAAGCATTCTAATTTATCTAATGAAAACCTTCTTTGGTGAATTTGCTTATGCTTTTCTCTCAGCTGGGCACATTCTGTCCATTCTGTCATCACTTTGTCCTAACTCTCCCTCTCTCTTTGAGGCTTCACTCAAATGGCAGGTTAGGTGCGGCTCCTCTGGGATCCCATTGTGCCTGCAGTGTCTCTAGCATTGCCCTTTCTACATGGTCTTATAAATGCCCACTTTTATGATTGTCTCCCACATGTGGGAGCCATCTCCAATGCTGCCTAGTGCCTTAGACCTCCTTGGAACTGTTTCCTGAGTGCCCCAATCTGCCAGCCTTACCTAAAAGCAGTAGGTTTCCTATGGCTCACATTTCCTCCTCTGCAAGGCCTTACCCACAGGATTGGTTGCTTCCAAGTTTTATCAACCCAGCCCAGCCCAGACTTGCCACTGCTGTTGAGTGTCAGATAGGAACAGCCACCGTGGTGTAATCAGAACCTCAGCCCATCCTGCCTTCTGAAGACCCAGATGGCCCCAGACCCAAGTTGGGATACTCAGCCTTCTAGAAGGTCACACAGGTCCAGGCCAGGCTGTCATACACACAACTGTCCATAAAGTATTCAAAAAAAACAATCATCTCCATTTCTTTTATCTGCTCTGTCAGTCCATTCTCATTCCAGCCAGGGAACTTCTAGACTCTTCATCATGAAACCTAAAAATAAAATTCTAAGCTCCTAGCTGACGGAATGGACTCCCTGGCCAAGGGAATCCCAGAAAAACCTTAAAACTCAATTCTTGGCCTAAAGGAAAGGTCAGGCATGCTTCCCTATACTCTCTTCCTTTTGGAGTTTTTTTTTGTTTTTTGATTGTTTGTTTGAGACAGTCTCACTCTTGTCACCCTGGTAGAGTACCATGGTGTCATAGCTCACAGCAACCTCAAATACTTGAAAAGATCTCACTTCAGCCTCCTGAGTAGCTAGGATCATAGGCACTGCCACAACTCCTGGCTAGTTTTTTCTTTTTCCTATCTATTTTTAGTAGAGATGGGGTCTTGCTTTTGCTCAGGCTGGTCTTGAACTCCTGAGCTCAAGCAATCCACCAGCCTTGGCCTCTCAGAGTGCTAGGATTGCAGGTGTGAGCCACTTCACCCAATTGTGACTCCAGGTCTTTAGACAAAGCTTTACTCTTTAACCGTTTATAAATCCAAAGATCTGTGAACCCACCTAAAACCTATAAGTCCTCCACTTTGAGATGTCCTGACTTTTTGGGCCACATCAATGTATACCTTACATGTATTGATTCGTGATTTTGCCTGCAATTCCTGTCTCCTAAAATGTGTAAAACCAAACTACATCCTGATCACCCTGGGCACATTTTCTGAGGACCTCTTGAGATGTGTTCCCTAGACCAATGGTCACTCATATTCAGGATAAACTTCTTTAAATTATCTTACAGAGTTTGAGTTTTCTTCTGCTAACACCTATTTGGTTCTATAATACAAATGTTGGCCAAGGCCTGGGGTAAGGTTGGAGGTGGGAGGAAGAAGAGATGATATTCTTGAGATTTTTAGAAGGCAGAGAATTTCCTAATTCAGCTGTTCCAATTTGTTGTGACCACTTCCTGGGGCAGAGGGCTCAGAAGAGAGCACTCAATTCTATAAGTCTTCTAAAGGGTCAGCTTGATTTCTAGCACTTAAAGCAACCTCAGTGGGATGCTTAGGAAGGACTTTTCCTTCTGCAAATCCCTTCTGATATCAGGAAGCCCCCTACTAATGTAGTTATATGTGTGACCCCGCCTTTGTGGAAATTTGTCCTTCTGGTTCTGACACCCACCACTCCCACCAACCATTCTATGCCACCACTTCTGGGGCCTTTCAACCCCATCCTGTACTTTTGACTGCTTACAACATGGCAGGCCCTGAGGAGGACATAGAAATGAGTGAGATACATTTTTTACTTTCTAGGAGCCCAGGATCATTTGGGAATGGCCAGGGTCTGTTGACCTTGGTGCTATAGACTTTGGGGGCCAGGTCACTCTCCGGAGTGGGGCCATCCTGGGCATTGCAGAGGTTTTCACACCATCTCTGGCCTCTGCCCACTAGATACCAGTAGCATCCACGCCTCTCAAATGTGACAACCAAAAAAACGTCTCTAGACATTGCTAAATATTCCCTGCGATGCAAAATTACTGGAAAGGGAAACAGATAATTATTGAGCTCCTAGTGCGTCCACAGAGGACTTTTTGCAAACATGGTCTCATCTAATCTTATAAGGTGGACAACAGTGGCCACTGGGGCATCAGCTTTCTCCTGGGGAACTAAGTGGTCTTCAGAGGGGCCTTCCATTCTCCATCCTGCCAGGTTTGAGGTGAGGAGCCCAAGTTCTACAGGGATCAAGGGTATGAGTTGCTCTAAGGCACGCAGTAGGATTTAGGACCTGGGCTCTGAGCCCTTCTCATTGTGCTGTGCTGCCTCCTAGTGGGAGGGTGGAGGTCATCAGTAAGCAGCGTCCTCCTGGCTGGCTTGCTTCCTCCTACCTTTCCTCTTTTCTTCTCACTGGACACCATAAAGGATTTGAAGCAGTTCATGCAAATACATCGCAGAAAATGAAAAAGCAGATGTACAAAAATTAGAATCATGTGGCTGGGCGTGGTGGCTTATGCCTATAATCCCAGCACTTTGGAAGACCAAGGTAGGAGGATTGCTTCAGCCCAGGAGTTTGAAGTTGGAGTGAGCTATGATCCTGCCAATGGAGTCCAGCCTGGGGAGACAGAGTAAGACCCTGTCTCAAAAAAAGAAAACAAATTAGAATTATAGCTCACCATAAAGATGAAAGAAAACCAAACCTAGGAAATAACCCAAAATGAAACAGGCAATGCTAGGGGAACACCAAGATGTTGATGGCGGGCAGAAGAAAAGGATGTGTCCTTGTCGCTCCCTTTGCAGATAAGGAAATGAAGGTCCCAGAACTTGCACGGGAGGTGGCTGAGCTTTGAGGATGATCACTAACGGAGGGCACCTCTGGAAGGTCTGTCTTGCCCCACAACAGACAGGGTATATTTTCCTCTGCTCTGGCTAGGACCCGACAACAGTTACTAAATCTCACTGAATTGTACTAACCTGATGTGCCCATCATAACTCAACCTTTCTTGGATGACCTATCTCCCAGGCCTCTAACTTGCATTATTATCAGTAGTACCTAATGACATCTGCCCTACTGGCACGTTTCCAAGCAGTCAGCCAACACCAGGGAATCCTGCACCCTGGCAGACCCCAGGCAGCAACCCCTTTTATTTAGGTCCCTGCCAGCCTCCCTGAGGATGGAGAGCCATCTGCCTACATGTCAGTGAGAGTTTGCCAGGCAGTGTTAGAAGTCACTATGCACGGCCCAGGGATGGTTCCAGGTTTTGCCCCACTGATCTGAGAAGAGGGGCCTCAGGCCTTCTGAGACTCCACACAGCAGGAGCTGTGGAGCCCAGTGGTGTTTGTAGAGGGTTCCTGCCAATCTCCAGCCTTCACCAGGTATGTGGGGAGGAAAAGCTGTTTTGCCAGCAGCTAGTAAAAGGGCATCTCAGACTCTAAGAATCAAGGAAAGGACCAAGAGCATGCACAAACGTCACACCTTGTCACATCTAAATCACACTCTGGGGCTTCCCAAGCACTGTCCCTCCTCTGGAATATATTTCATTTCAATCCCTGGTGTTGCATCCACCCTCAATCCCTGGTGTTGCATCCGCTCTCAGCCCTGGACATGCCCAAATCATTCCTTCCTTTCTCTTCTCCCAATCTATTCTCCACACAAGGTTGACAGCACCCCAGATGAGCTTGTGTGCAATTGGGAAGGCATCATTTCCTCCAGACATTTTATTTCTATCTATCGAAAAATGGCCCTATCGGCTCGGCGCCTATGGCTCAATGGGCTAAGGTGCCAGCCATGTACACCTGAGCTGGTGGGTTAGAATCCAGCCTGGGCCCGCCAAACAACAATGATGGCTGCAACCAAAAAATGGTCGGGGGTTGTGGCAGGCATCTGTAGTCCCAGTTACTTGGGAGGTGGAGGCAGGAAACTCGCTTGAGCCCAGGAATTGGAGGTTGCTCTGAGCTGTGATGCCACAGCACTCTACCCAGGGCAACAGCTTGAGGCTCTGTCTCAAAAAAAAAAAAAAAGAAAAGAAAAAAGAAAATGGCCATATCAATGGTTAAAGTGCTGGCCTGGTGCACTGGGGGTGTTCGGTTTGAACCTGGCCCAGGCCTGCTAAATAAATAAATAAATAAATACCTGCCCCCAATTTCTCTGTGTCTCAACTGTTAAAAAAAAACAAAGAAAAGAAAAGAAAAGAAGAATGGCCATAATATACTGATTCTGTTAGATTGAGACACTGCTGCCTGCTAAGAAAATGTCATGAGAAACTTTCAATTCCATGAGGTCTCTGATATGAAAGGTACCCCTTGGATCTGGTATTCTTGTGCAGTGTGTAACATGAATAACACCCAGCAGCCCAACTTCTATATTCTAAATCCAATTCTATCACTTACCCCAACTTTAAAATAGTATATGGCTCCCCATCAATGCAGTGCCAAGTCAAAGCTTCCAGGAGTCCCTGTTCCTCTCTCATGCTACCTATCTCATCCCTTGGACAGGAATAGACAGCTGACTTAAAGGCAGTCACTCCACCCACACAGGGGGTTATTCAGTGATCAAGCTCACATTCCCTGTGCCCTGTTCAACACAACCTGGCACAATGTGGGCAGCAGAGATTTCCCAGGTAAATGGGGCACTCTATGTCCTGTCCAGGGATATCAGGTTTTAGTCTGGTGAATATAGGATAGATGACATCCGATGATAGCAAACCCCATTAGGCGGCTCTCTCTTTGACAATGATTTCCAGGTCCCTGGCTGGCTCACAGCCCAGAGTTTTGCTGATCTGGTTACAGGCAACTCCTCCATTTCTCCACCAGCCTGGACTATCCCTTGAGAGGAGCTGGAGAGGCAGAGTGGACTGCCCCTCACTGCCATCCCTACAGTAAGGGGCCACTGACCTGTTCTCCCACTCTTCTCTGTGACATCACCTCACTGAGGGCCCTTTGGCTTTTTCAACTTCTCTCCCTCTACTTGCCCCTCATCCTCCCGGGCCCCATCAAGGCTAGTAGAGTAAGAGCCCAACCAACCCAGACTAAACATGTACAATTGGCTTTTGTTCCCTCTAGCCAGCCTTTCATTGTGCAAAATCACCGCTCCCTTTTTACTTCCCATTTACTTTGCAGCCCCTCTGCTTCTGCTCCCTCCTCTTGCTGGACCAGCTCCTTCATGGGGAGGGACAGATGGGACCTGTTGGGGCACTGGCCCCTTGTGACCATGCCACCCTTCCCTCCCAGGCCTCTGGAACACCAGGAGAAACCTGTCTTCTGACAATTCCAGTCCGGTATCCCATTTTATTTGTTGGTTTCTTTTGTTTTTGTTTTTGTTTTTTGAGATAGAGTCTAATTCTGTCACCCTGGGTAGAGTGCTGTGGCATCATCCTAGCTCATAGAAACCTCAAACTCCAAGGCTCAAGTGATCCTCTTGCCTCAGCCTCCTGAGTAGCTGAGACTACAAGCGTGGGTCACCATGCCTGGCTAATTTTCCTATTTTCAGTAGAGACAGGGTCTTGGTCTTGCTCTGGCTGGTCTCAAATTCCTGAGCCCAAAGGTTCCTTCTGCCTTGGTCTCTCAGAATGCTAGGATTACAGGTGGGAGCCACCACACATGACCTCAGTATCTTTTGCTTCCTCAGCCTTTGATTTTGGTTTCCGCAGGCCACCTCCCAGCTTTGTCCTTTCTCCACCTTGGTCCTGTGTAATTTTATTTGTCCCGTGGATGGTGCAGAGCTCCAGACCTGAGTTCAGGACCTACTCTTGCCACTGAGGGCTCTTTAGGATCCCATTTCCTTGGCCATTATTGCAGCAATGACAATTCTGGGCTAAAGATTAGAAGAATGGGTGAGCATGTGCTGGAGCACATGTGCTGGAAGAGCTTCGTAAGTGTTAACTCTGGTTCCTGGCTGATGAGAGCCTCAAGTGGGCAGGCACTTCAGTGGCCCAAGGACCAATCTCCAGCAGGTCTGGTCCCTGCAAAGCAGCCAAGCTGATCTTTCGTAGATGCTAGTCTGATCATGGCCTGGGCTTCCCACTGCTGTCAGGATCAGGGCCAGATTCTTGGTGGTGACCTGTGAGGCCTTCCTGGTCAGCCTTGCCCTTCATCTCCAGTGTCACCTTGGGTCTGTCTTCCCTGAATTGCTTGGAGCTTCTCCACTGACCCTAACCCTGTCTTCTTCCTGGGCCTCTCTTGCCCCTACACCATCCCTGGGGACTCCCTAGGACTCCCTAGGACCTCCAGGAGACTGAGAATTCTCCTTGCAAATAGTCTATGTGAACTGCTCCCATGTCAGTTAGCATGAGTTAACTTCAAGGTCTAATCACTTGGGTATGGGTGTGAGGCCCAGAGACATTGAGAACCTTGTTCATGTCTCCCGCTTGTCAAGTGGCAGAGTTCAAACCCATGGCTGACTCCAGATCAGTGGTGCAGGTGGAGCAGCTGGAAGCACACCTGGCTGGCTATCACCTCGTCTCAGGGCAACCTCAGGCCAGGTAGGCTCCTCTGTCCAGCCTGGTGTCTCACCCTCATCTTTCCACCTGTGCTCTGCTCAGTTGTGCCGAGTCCCTGCTCCTGCGCTGATCACAGCCTCTTCTGCAGCTCCAGTGAGGTTTGCTCCCAGCGCCCATTCGTATGTGGGGACAGGACCTGCACACCTTATTTCTACATTTCTGATTCTAGTACTGGTTCATACCAGGTGCTCAGTAAATGTTGCATGAGTGATTATTTAGTTGACATATTGGAAACAACTGTGTTGGTGCTCCTGGGTCATTCAGCAAAAATGTCTTGTTCAGTTTTGTCTCAGCATTCCATCTCAGGCCTCCTGGGGCCCAGATCCTTGAGAGCATAAGACTCCCCTGAGGTCCTGGCTTGGGACTGGGTTTCCAAAGTCTGCTTGTGGGTCAATATTCCCAGGTTCTCACCCATGTGTAAGAGAGATCAGCAACATTTTATGATAAAACAAGGTGCTCCTCACTGTGTGCTGTCAGGCCTTATGGCCCCAATCTTGTTTAATCTTCAATAGCCCTATGGGGGTAGCCCTCTAGACCAGCCAGAGCAAGTGATCACCTCCAACTCACAGATGAGGAAGCCAAAGCACACACAGCTTAATTCCCTGGACTTATCCTCACCACCAACCCATATTCCCCTTCCAAATTAGTCAGACTTGACCTCCCTGACACAGGAAATGGTATATCTGTCCTGGAAAATTTTCATTCATTCATTTAACAGTTAAATGCCAACCAAGTGTGGGTCAGTGTTCTGGGTGAACAAGTGTTCCCCTCTCGCCCTCTAGCCCCATCAGAGGCTGTTGCCATCATTCAGATGTGAGACCAGGGGATTTACAGGGACCCTGTAATGTTAATCCAAGAAACCCCAGAATACCTCTTGTCCTGGGAAACCTGGTGGAGCCCTGAGATTTAGGTGAACGTCCCCTACTATGGGTCTCTGGCCTTCAAAATCACCATGGATACAATTGAATACAAGATGACATCTCACTATCCACCCTCCATTGCCATGGGAGCATTGGGGACAGAGTGGGGACTTGCCAGTCTGGAAATAAACTGCACCCAGAGATGGTGTAGGACCAAGAGAGGCCCAGGGAAATAAAGACCCTGAAGAGCAAGCAAGAAGTGTTCTGGGGGATCTGACCTGAAGGGTAGACCCCTCGAAAGGATCTTCCTCTGTCCTTCCCTCCAAAAAATAATATTGTATAGAATAGGAAGGGCAGGAGAGATATGAAAAGGTCGCCTGGTGTGCCAGCTAGCAATGTCACCAATTAGATTTATTTGGGTCACAAAATCATTTCTTTAAAAAGCAAAGTAGGGCAGTCTGAAAGAGTGGAAAAAACACACATTTCAGAGTAAGACAGATGTTAGTTCCACTGTGACTCCTCTGCCGCTAGCTCAGTTTCTTAGAGAAATTACTAAATCTCTCAGGCTTGGTTTTCCCATCTGTAAAAATAGGATAATAATGCCTACTGAACAGGGATGCTGGGATTAGACATAATCCATTTATAAAGTATCAAGTCCAATGTCTGGCACACAGTAGGTGTTTAATAAAGGTGGCTCACATCTGTGTGAGGGGTGGCAAGGAGATAATTGCTGGACTTCATCCTTGTTCCCCATACCAACCTAGCCCTGGGCACAACTCCTTAGACTTCAGAGTTGTCAGCCACTATTGCTCCTAAGTCCTAAGCCTTCCCCAGAGGCCCCAATGGTTATGTCTCCCCAGGGCTGCTGGGACACCCCATTTCTCAAGGAAGCCTTAGCCCCCGTCCCCACTGAGTGGACCTTAGGCCCCTGGAAAGCAGCCTTCTAGTAATCCGGAATCCACCTGAGAGCTCGGGCCAGACTCCGAAGCCCTAGCCCCAGGCTGGTCTGAGCCAGACTCTGGGAAGCACTTAGGGGAGGGGCTTAAGGACTCCATAGGGACGTGGCCTCTGTCCTCTAATCTGGTAAGAGACAGAGAAATACGTGAATAAATCAAAGAATCACAGGCGCCAATAAATACGTGTGGTTGTTGAACAGGTTAATGGTGTGTACACATTTCTGTGGGACCCAAAGAAGGCGCCTTAGCGTGTTGGAGGAGGGGAGAAGAGGAGCTGGAGAAGACTTCTGAGGGGATCTTTGAGACAGACCTTGAAGGACAGGAGTCTGTCAGTAGCCAACGGGCCTGGAGGGCGGGAACAGCATGGAGGGATGAAAAAAAGGCGATGTGGTTCGGCGCCTGTGGCTCAACAGGCTAAGGCTTCAGCCACATACACCTGAGCTGGCGGGTTCGAATCCAGTCCTGGCCCGCCAAACAACAATGACGGCTGCAACCAAAAAATGGCCGGGCGTTGTGGCGGGCACCTGTGGTCCCAGCTACTTGGGAGGCGGAGGCAGGAGACTCGCTTGAGTCCAGAAATTGGAGGTTGCTGTGAGCTGTGATGCCACAGCTCTCTATCCAGGGTGACAGCTTGAGGCTCTGACTCAAAAAAAATAAAAAAATAAAAATAAATAAAATAAAAAGAAAAAAAGGCGATGTGAGACAACGGATATAAGAGGGCTATGAATGGAGGTGTTAGTATTCCCTCGGGTACACGGGACCCCAGCCCCAGAGCAGCAGACAGTGCACAGTGCAAGGGCCTGATCAGACAGACTCCTGACATGCTACGGGACTGGCAGGTGGTGGGGGACCTTCCCAGCGTGACAGCCGCATCGGAGGGACAGGCCACCTCCCGCCTTCTCACCCTGTGCCCAGCCAGGATCACACCGGCGCCCACAGCCGGGCCACAGAACCCAAAGCACGCCGGGGGGCGGACCCTGCCCAGTGACGTCACGCACGGAGGCGGGGCTCGCGATTGTGGGGCGGAGCCCTGCGCGAGGGGGCGGTACCCGAGAGAGCGTGGAGGAGAAGACCGGAAGTCCTTCTGCCTCCGCCAGCCCTCGAGCTCCCTTCAGCCCCTCCGCTGCTCTGTGCGCAAGGTCGTGTCCCGGAAGTGAAGGGGCCATGTTGCTGAGTGACCCCCGGGAGGGGTACCGGGCGAGAAGCGAGACCAGAGGAGTGCTAGCGCGCGCGCCCGCGGGTGAGTGAGGGGAGGAGTAGTCGAGGGCTCACCGCGCCTCCTCTCAGGGCTGCTGCCGGCGCCCCCCACCTGGCCCTGGCCCTGGCCCAGGCCCAGGCTGCCGGCCTGCCGCCCGGGTCGCGCCCTGGCCCACTCGGGGCTTTCCCTGGGAGGTCCCTGGGCGTTCTCACCCCGCCCCGATCTCTGGATCCTCCCAGTGTCCCCTCCCCCCGAGCAGGCCTGCCCTGGTCTGGGGGTCTCCGCACCGAGGCTCGGCCGGGGCGGGAAGCTTGTAGAAACCGTCCTCACGCTGGCAGTTGCCTTCTATCTTATCAACTGAATTTTCTGCATCTCTCCCACTAAGGGAGGCCCTTAGGGTCGAGGGGAATGCTTCTATAGTTAAGGAAAAAGGGACCGGGACGGGAGCTTGCTCTAGCTGGCGCAGGACGTTGGTAAGGACAGAGACTAAAGGCTAGCTGACTTTGGGCCCAAAGTCCAGATCATTTTTCCTAGTCAAGTATCTCCTCCACTCAGTATTATTTCTTTATTTCTGAAATAAGGGTGATCATTTCTGCGACGTAGGCATGTTTTGAAAATTTTTTCTGTCATTCAGCAAATCTTTTCTATCATTCCTACCAGCCTCTGGTATGTGCTGCTGAGAAAGTTCATGGGGTACTCAGTGCTGTACACATAAAGCCCCAGCAAACGGTAACACTTACTGTAGAGGCAGGCAGAGTTGGGATGGGGCGTCCAGCCTTCCCCATTACAGTTTGCCTGTGGGTAAGTTGCTTCCCTCTGGGAGATTAGTTTACTGGACATTAAAGTGGGGAAAATGGGATTGTTGATAGAATGACATAAGCTGTTACATGGGACATGCTTAGAACATATTTCTAATCCTATCACTCTGGGAGGCTGAGGAAGGTGGGTTGCCTGAGCTCACAGGTTCAAGACTAGCCTGAGCCAGAGCAAGATCTTAACTCTAAAAATAGCCAAACATGGGTGGCGCCTGTGGCTCAAGAAGTAGGGTGCCAGCCCCATATACCCGAGGTGGCAGGTTTGAACCTTGCCCAGCCAAAAACTGCAAAAAAAATAAAAATAGCCAAACATTGTGGCGGGTTCCTGTGGTCCCAGCTACTTGGGAGGCTGAGGCAAGAAAGTCGCTTGAGCCCAAGAGTTTGAGGTTGCTGTGAGCTTTGACTCTGCAGCATTCTACCAAGGCACACAAAGTGAGACCCTATCGCAAAAAAAAAAGAACTTACTTGGTGTGTTGTAACCTTTCAATAAATGTTCACTATTATTATGAACCCTGGCCAACTTTTAGGTTCTTAGTTTAAATGTGATAACAAAGCACTTTACAAATGATAACACACTCTGCTTGTGTAAGGGTTTATTGTTAAGGAAGGCAGTGGTAGTTTATGTATAATTAAATGTAATATTTATTGAGCACTTATAAATCTAGATAATAGTTGTCCTTTATAGAGTATGTGCCAAGTGCTGTTCTAAACATGTTCACATGTATTAACTCATTTAATGCTTATACCTACCATATGGGCAAAATAAGATTTATTTATTTTTTATTGAGACAGAGTTTTATTTTTTCACCTTCAGTAGAGTGCTGTGATATCACACCTCACAGCAATCTCAAATTTTTGGGCTCAAGTGATTGTCTTGCCTCAGTCTCCCAAGTAGCTGGTACTATAGGTGTGTGCCACAATGCTCAGTTATTTTTAGAGATGGGGTCTTGCTCTTGCTTAAGCTGATGTTGAACCTGTGAGCTCAGGCAGTCCACCCACCTCAGCCTCCCAGAGTGTTAGGATTAGCCACAGTGCCTGGCCCCCCAAAAAAGATTTTTATCCTCACTTTACAGAAGAGGGATTGAGACAAGCACAGAGAGGTTAGGAAAATTGTCTAAGGTAATCCAGCTCCTAAGTGGTGGTGCCAGGATTCAAGCATAGTTGAGTTTTTCTCTTCAACCACTCTAGACTACCCCTTGAGATATAGTTGAGTTCTATTACAGATGCTTTACATGCATTGTTCTCAAAATTGTCCTGTGTGGTAGGTACTGTTGTCATTACCATTACCATCATTTTATAAACAAGGAAGCTGATGCTTTGATGATCTTATGAGCTCTGATGTGAATAATAGTCTGTACTTTTCCAGCAGGGGGTGTCTGAGGCTGCTACTTCTAGCCCTGCTACTAAGTCATAGTGTGACTTTGGTGAGCGCGGGTCCTCTGAAACTTGAATTAAGAACCCCTAACCTGCTTAGTCTACTGGACCTTCTGTCAGTAATTCTGATACTAGGCTTCTGTGTCTTCCCATCTGTTTATAGCGTGACGCTCAGCCCTTGCAAGTCCCTCATGGCCCCATGGAGCCGAGAGGCGGTGCTGCATCTTTATCGGGCTCTGTTGCGTCAAGGCCGAGAGCTTCGCTACACTGATCGAGACTTCTACCTTTCCACCATCCGCCGTGAGTTCCGGAAAAATCAGAAGCTAGAGGATCCTGAAGCCCGGGAGAGGCAGTTGGAGAAGGGCCTGGTCTTTCTTCACAGCAAACTGGGAGGGATTATTTAGGATCCTCTCCTTTCCCCTCCTACCCTAATTCCAAGGGAAGGAGGACAAAGGTGCCTTCTGTCAATACTCTTCCATCCCCACCTTACAGATGCATTAAGAAGCCTCAGGTATGTAGATACTTGCTCTTATAGATTTTGTTTTTTCTGATGCACGGGACCAGGAAAGGGAGAACCTTTCTTTTTAGTGGCCAAAGACTTTAGTTACTAGAAATTGATGGAGTGGTGGGTGTGGCGTGCATCTGTCATCCCAGATACTCTAGAGGCTTCACTCTAAAAACAGAAATCAATGGAGGAAATACATAATATATTAAGAGAAGTGAGTTCTCTTATCAAGAAAAAATAGACCCCGATTTTCAAGGTCCACCAGACAGAATTGCTATCACCATTTTGTACTATAGGATGTTTTACATGTGAAAATGTTAGAGAAGACATTGGTTAAAACCATTAGAGTTTGATTCCAAACCAACTTACTCTTGAGCGCATTCACTTATACTGTAGGTCAGATAACATTCCTCAATATAAGTATATTCTGTTACAATAGTACTAAGCTGGCCTAGTGTATAGACTTCAGCGTTAAAGTGCATGGGTTCAAATCCTGGCACTGCTAATAATAGCTGTGGGATTTGAGGCAAGTCACTAAACCTTTCCAGGCCTCCCATTTCCTCATCTGTCAGGTGGAAATACTCTTCAGGTTATTAGGAGAATTAATAAGACACTACACACCCAGCACTTGGAATAGTACTTGGCGAGTGGTATGTTAGCTCTGTTTACTGTCAGTGTCAGTGCCAAGTCCCACTGTAACATGATTATTATATTTAATTCAGCAACCTTCCCAGATGACTGGCTCTGGGCATAGGGATGAATATTATGGTTAATCAAAGAACTGTTGTCTAGTGAGGAGATGATAGGAATATATTTTTTTTTTTTTTGAAACAGAGTTTCACTTTCACCCTTGGTTGAGTGCAATGGTCTCATAGCTCACAGCAACCTCAACCTCTTGGGCTCATGTGATACTCTTGCCTCAGCCTTCCAAGTAGCTAGGACTACAGGTGGCCGCAATGCCCAGCTACTTTTAAAGATGGGGTCTTGCTCTTGCTCAGACTGGTCTCAAACTCATGAGCTCAAGTGCCTCAGCCTCTTGGATTACAGGCATGAGCCACTGTGCCTGGCCCGAGATGACAGGAATTAATTTTAGCCTGAGCAGCTCTATACTAGAGGATAGTATAAATACCTGGGGAGACAGTGATGAAAATGTAACTCTGCTTTGGATAAGGTCATGGGAAGTGATCATAGGTGGCTACAGAAAAGAGGACATTTGAGGTCTACTGACAAATGAGAACTAGAAGCTTGCTGGGCAAGGTGGGCAAGAATAAGCCTGGAAGTGGAGACTCCATTTTGTAGTCTGGAAACTTAAGTTGGGTATGGCTAGAATGGCACCCATGTAAGGCAAGGGGCCAGAGTTAAGGCTGGGCTGGGTTTGAAAGGACACTGAATCCCAGTTAAGGAGATTGTAATACCTGATTGCGGGCAGACCAGCTTTCTAAGCAGGAGAATGACATGGCTACATTTGTGCCTTGGAGGAGCATGCCAGTGGCACTGTGGAGAATAAATTGATGAGCGATACTAGAGGCAGCAGATCTGGCCAGATAAGATTGAGGGACTGAAGTGGTGGGAATGGCCACATACAAATGTGTGTGTACAGCAGTGGGACTTGGTGACCAGTTGGCTGAGGCAGGAGGAGAAAGGCGATGTAAGGCCTGCCAACTGGGTGGAAGGTGCTCCTTTGAACTGGGAGAGGGAAAGCAGGAGGAGGAGCCTATGTAGTGGCTTTTGATTCTTCTTCGTCACTTAGAGTTGGCAGACCTGCCTTTGGCAGTACAGGGCGAGGACTGGGACAGTGCCCATAGAGCCTGTACAGGGAGGGAGGCAGATGTGGAAGGGAGTGAGTGAACTACTTGAAATCTTTGTATTCCTGGCCTTTGACTGTGAGTTGGGCTACATGTTGCCATCACCACCCCCTAAAAAAAACCAAAACAAACCCCTCCCCCCCAAATGCCATAGGGTTAGTAGTTTATTTGTGCAATAGATATTTACTATGCATCAAACACTGGGTACCCTGGGGGATATAGTGATGAATGAGCAAAAATTTCCCCCAAGAAGCTTATGGTCTAGTGGTTGATAGAGAGGAGATGTGAACGAGGTGGGATTGCATGTTTTTGGGACCCCTATAGATTAGTTCTCCTCATTTGCATGTGCTCTGGGTTCAAATCCTGGCCACAGAAGTTATTGATACAGTGACCTTGGGCCAGTTCTAAACTTCTGCCTTGAATTCTTCACTTGTAAATTGAAGATAACAGTACTACTGACATCATGGGATTGTTGTGTGTATTAAGGGGATTAATGTGTGTAAAATGCCCAGCACATAGTACAAATAGCTATTCTCATGTACTTAAGCAAGACATGTTTATGAAAAAGCCTGTGACTTTTTTGAGTAAAGTAAGTTGGAATTTTCATAGCTTTATGCTATCATCCCAGGAAGCTACAAGACCTGCATTATTCATCATCCTTACTATATTGAGGTAATGAGTATTTCTATTTCCATTTTTGTATCTAGAGAAACAGGTTAAATACATTTCCCTGAAATGTTGGCTGAGCCCAAATTCTCCATTCCCAGTCCTGCCTTCCCGGTCTACTTTCCTTCCTTATTTATTTTAGAGATGGGATCTTATTCTGTGGCCTAGGCTAGAGTACAATAGCACAATCCTAGCTCACTGCAACCTTGAACTTCTAGGCTCAAAGGATCCTCCTGCCTCACCCTCCCAAGTAGCTAGGACTATAGGTGCGTGCCACCATGGCTGGATAATTTTGTTTTTAAACTTATTTATTCATTTAGTTAGCTAGTTAGAGTTAGGGTCTTGCTGTATTGCCTGGGCTACAGTGCAGTGGCATCATCATAGCTTACTGAGCTACTGCGCCTGGCCTGTTTTTTTTTTTTTTTTTTTTTTTACAGTTTTTGGCCGGGGCTGGGTTTGAACCCGCCACCTCCGGCATATGGGGCCGGCGCCCTACTCACTGAGCCACAGGAGTCGCCTTGTTTTTTTTATTTAAACCATCTTAACGACTTTTACATATACAGTTCAGTAGTTTTATTTTGTGTTTTTAGAGAGTCTTGCTTTGTTGCCCTCAGTAGATGTCATAGCTCACAACCACCTCAAATTCTTGGGCTCAGTTGATCCCCTCAGCCTCCTGAGTAGCTGGGACTACAGGTGCCCACCACAATGCCCACCTATTTTTAAAGGCGGGGTCTCACTCTTGCTCAGGCAGGTCTTGAACTCATGAGTTCAGATCACCTGCCTTGGCCTCCCACAGTGCTAGAATTATAGGTGTGAGCCAGCGCACCCGGCACAGTTCATGAGTATTAAGTACATATACGTTGTGTAAGATCTCTAGAACTTTTTTCGTCTTGCAGATCTGAAATTCTATATCCATGAAAAAATAGCGTTTTCTCAGTTTTCTTGAGGAGTCAGGCCCTTCCCTCTTCTTGAGTGCAGTTCTTGTCTCCTAGTAGCTACTGCTGTAAGCTAATGCAGCAGAACATGGTTGGAGAATGTACCATGGAGAAGCAGTTTCACTGGAACAAGCTGACTATACTTTTAGAATAAGGACTATGTCTTCCTGTTGAACTTGTGGATGATCGCTCCTCTTCCAGGTCATCAGAGCTGTGATACCACCTCGTCCTTGGATTGGGGTGGGGAGCTTAATACATATTGCACAAGCATAGGAAAAGACTTTTAACAAGCCTGCTCAACTTAGTAGTTTTGATCTCAGGCCCAAGTTAGCATCAGGGTGAATTTTAGAGATCCTTTTAGCTCAGGGGGAAAAGGTGGAATGTGGCTAGGTGCAGTGCTTTAGGCCTCTAATCCTAGAACTTTGGGAAGGATCATTTGAGGCTAGGAGTTCAACTAGCTAGGGCAACATAGCAGGACCCTGTCTCTAAAAAAATAAATAAATTAGCCAGGCATGGTGGTGTATACCTCTAGTCCCAGCTACTTGGGAGACTGAGGCAGGAGAATCACTTAAGCCCAGGAGTTTGAGGTTACAGTGATATATGATGACACTACTGCAGTCTAGACTGGGCAACAGTGAGATCTTGCCTCAAAAAAAAAAAAAGCAAAACCAAAAAAAAGGTAGAATGTAACTCAGAGGACATGCCAGATTGCCTTCTGGAAGCTTTTGTAGTGTAGATGGAAATCTTAAAAGACTTAATGATGGGCCACGTGTATAGAGCATGTTTACTGTTTAAAAAGTGTTCATATACATTATTTTAGTAGATAATTTTCCCTACTACAACCCTATGATTTGGACCATACAGGGATCATTATCCTTTTTTTTTTTGTACGAAAGGTCTTTATTGGTGGGGAAGCTGCAGAGCAGCATTAAGGAGGTGGAGAGAGAGAGAGAGAGAAGACACGGGGGACAGGGGGGAGAGGAGGAGGAGAAGAGAAGTGAAGAGAGAGAGCCATTATCCTTTTTCATAGCTGAGATGTTAAGTAACTCATTTGAGGTCACCCAGCTAATAAATCAGGGTGCAAGGCTAGTGCCTAATCTCAGGAATTCAACTCAAACCCAGGCCCTCTTCTATTATACTACACTACCACCTGTTCTTTCCAGTTTTCATTCTGAAGGGACAAAGATTGAATACCTAGGCAGGCCCCCTCTGGCTTCTGCTTGCAGGGAGGAAGTGCCATTCTACTCCAGCTGTAACACAAAGATCATTTAGAGAGCTCCTGCATCCAGTGGTTGTTCCTATTGTAAATACATCAGTAAAGGTTCTTGAGGTTTTTTTGTTTTGTTTTGTTTTGTTTAGACAAGAGTCTCATTCTGTTGCCCAGGCTAGAGTACTGTGGCATCAGCCTAGCTCACGGCAACCTCACACTCCTGGGTTCAAATGATCCTCCTGCCTCAGTTTCCTGCATAGCTGGGTCTACCACCACACCTGGCTAAATTTTTCTGTTCTTAATATAGATGGGGTCTTGTTCTTTCTCAGGCTAGTTTTGAACTCTTGAGCTCAAGTGATCCTCCTGCTTTGCCTCCCAGAGTGCTAGGATTATAGGCGTGAGACACTGTGCCAGTTCTCGAGTTTTTAAGTGATAAAACTGGAGACATTGTTATGTATAGGGAAATGTGTAATGTTCTGTTCTTTTCCAGATTGGGTTTCTCTATCTTAGCTGAGTTTGATATGTCCCATTTCTGTCTCTGGACATTGGAGAGAGGATGGCTAGCATTTCTGCCTAAACCTACCTATAAATATATATTTTAATTCTTCTCGGCCTTGCTTGTTGTGTGCATTTCAAGTAGGAATATCCGTCATTTGACCAAATAGTCTCTCCTTATATCCCTAAACCTGAATCTTCTATTGACTGTAAATGGTGGAGAAAAGGAAAGTGTCCCCCAGGTGTGAACTCTAATTGGGGAAAAAATATTTTTGGCCTTGGCAGTGACTCAGTTCACTTAATTACTGGACTAAGTATAGTCAGAAATAATTTGTTTCTTTTTCAGGGAGGTAGAGGCAGGGTGTGAAACTAGCAATACCTAATTGTGACATGGTATTAGAAGGAATGTTATTTTATAGTTGAAGATTCTCTCACTGATCCTGTCTCTTGATATCCTCCCATTCTGGGACTCGGAATGGTTAACAACTTTGTTTTTTTTTTTTTTTGAGACAGAGCCTCAAGCTGTCACCCTGGATAGAGTGCTGTGGCATCACAGCTCACAGCAACCTCCAATTCCTGGGCTCAAGCGAGTCTCTTGCCTCCTTCTCCCAAGTAGCTGGGACTACAGGCGCCCGCCACAACGCCCGGCCAGTTTTTGGTTGCAGCCGTCATTGTTGTTTGGCGGGCCCAGGCTGGATTTGAATCCGTCAGCTCAGGTGTACGTGGCTGGCGCCTTGGCCTGTTGAGCCACAGGTGCCGAGCCAACAACTTTGTTTTTCCCTATGTGATTCCTGGTGTAGAGGACCTTGGCTGTAGAAGATAGTAGCAGAGCTTAGAACAGTATTCAGATCTGAACCCACTGTAAAAGGATTTGGGTTGCTGGAACTCACAGTACTTACTAGGGATTGGCCTAATGGGGGAGGCACAGTTCTTGAGGTCTCAAGAGTAGTAATGAATGTGTTCTTTCTTCATTCTCAGGTGAGCAATGGCAGGCGCTGGTGAGCGCAAAGGCAAGAAGGATGACAATGGCATTGGCACAGCTATTGACTTTGTGCTTTCCAATGCCCGGCTGGTGCTGGGGGTGGGTGGAGCGGCCATGTTGGGCATCGCCACGCTGGCCGTTAAGCGGGTAAGTAAGTGGATGCAGCCAGGGCCAGAGTGGGATGTGGTCAGGCAGCCTCTGTGAAGTGCTGCTCACCTGGAATGAGACTATGATACTGCTAAAGGAAGTGTAACTTTGTAACTTGGCATTATTATATGAGACCTTAAGAAGATTCAGTAAGTCTTCTTCTGAGAGTGCCCTAAAGAAATCACTGGAGATACAAATAGAGAAATTTATCCCAGCAAGTAAAAAATTGCAAATAACCAAAATATCCTTCTTTGACTACCTTATTTAAAACGGCAGCAACTGGGCGGTGCCTGTGGCTCAGTGAGTAGGGCGCCGGCCCCATATACCAAGGGTGGCGGGTTCAAACCCAGCCCTGGCCGAACTGCAACAAAAAAATAGCTGGGCATTGTGGCAGGCGCCTGTAGTCCTAGTTACTCGGGAGACTGAGACAAGAGAATCGCCTAAGCCCAGGAGCTGGAGGTTGCTGTGAGCTATGAAGCTATGAAGCTATGGCACTTGACCAAGAGCGACAGAGTAAGACTCTGTCTCTAAAAAAAAAAAAAAAAAAGCAGCAACTGATCACACATATACTTCCTATTTTTCCTCTTTCCTTTTTGTTTTCTTTTTTTTTTTTTGAGACAGAGTCTTACTATGTTGCCTCATAGCTCACAGGAACCTCTAACTCTTGGGCTTAAGTGATCTTTCCTCAGCCTCCCAAGAAGCTGGGACTGCAGGCATCTGCTACAATGCCCAGCTAGTGTTTTTTTTTTTAAGAGATAGGGTTTCACTCTTGCTAAGGCTGGACTTGAACTGACTCAAGCCATCCACCCACCTTGCCCTCTCAGAGTGCTAGGATTATAGGCATGAGCCACCACGTCTGGCCCCTACTTTTTTTTAATATTTATCTGTGTACCTTAGATTTATCTTGTTAATTATGTCTGTATTCCCCTAGTAGACTGAAACCACTATGAGGCAAGGATTTGGGTCCGTTTTGGTTTGCACCTAGGCTAGTGTTTTTCAACCTTCTGTATCTCACGGCACACTTGAAGTTATAGTTAAATTTTGCAGCGTACCTAAATGATGTTCATCTAAAAAAGAATAATTAAAAAAAATACTTCTGTGGGTGGCCCTTGTGGCTCAAAGGAGTAGGGCGCCGGCCCCATATGCCGGAGGTGGTGGGTTCAAACCCAGCCCCAGCCAGAAACTACAAAAAAAATACTTACTGTGTTTTGAACTTCCTTTTTTTTTTTAGAGACAAAAACTCACTTTGTCACTCTTGGTAGAGTGCTGTGGCGTCACAGCTTACAGCAACCTCCAGTTCTTGAGCTTAGGTGATTCTCTTGCCTTAGCCTCCCAAGTAGCTGGGACTACAGGCACCCACCACAGTGCCTGGCTATTTTTGTTGCAGTTTGGCCGGGGCCGGGTTTGAATCCGCCACTCTCGGTATATGGGGCCGACACCCTATCCACTGAGCCATAGGTGCCGCCCTGTTTTGAACTTACTTTCAAAATAATTTAGTTCATGGTCTTTAAAAATTTTTGTGGCATGCCTAAGATTTGTAAGTTGCAAATCACTGACCTGGACCAATGCCAGGCACGTAGTAGCCATTCAACAACTATTTGTTGAAGAAATGAATTGATGTCCAATATTGTGATATATTTATAAGGTATAATATTATATAGTTAGGAAATGTCAGTGCAGTCCCAGTGTTGGGAGGAAATGATCAGAACGATGATAAGTGAAAATATCAGGTTTCAAAGTATGTAGAATGTGATTCTTGTTATGTAAATAAATATTTTTAGAAAGAAATATACCAAATATTAACAGTTTTCTCTGGGTTCTGACAGTATAGACTAATCTATTTTTTATATTTCCTGAGATTTTCTACATGAAACAAAGTATTCTATTATACTTTGCAACAAAAATAAAATCATTAAAAAACAGTAGTTAAACTTAACTAGGGCAAAGCTTTGGGGTGGGGCAGGGAAGTAGAAAGGAAATGGAGGAAGGCAGGCAGGTATATGTCCTATGTCCTCTCTGTTTTTTCAGATGTATGATCGGGCAATTAGTGCCCCGACCAGCCCTACTCGCCTGAGCCATTCAGGGAAGAGGAGCTGGGAAGAACCAAACTGGATGGGCTCCCCACGACTGCTCAACAAGGACATGAAGACAGGTCTAAGCCGGTCCCTGCAGACTCTTCCCACAGATTCCTCCTCCTTTGAGACAGGTGAGAAACTTGTTAGCCCTCTTGACGCTTCTGCTGGACTTTCAGTACTGCTCCTACATCCAGCAAACATTTGTGGAGCACATGTGTGCCAGCATTGTGCAGGCATTCGCCCTTTGTTGTCAGGCCCTTCTGTCGGGGGCTGAGGCAGTTGTGGACTGAGCACTCATGGGAAGAGCTCACGTGCCTCTCTCTCTTGCCTTAGCAGATACATTCTGCCCTCCCCGGCCCAAGCCATTGGCCAGGAAGGGCCAGGTAGACTTGAAGAAGTCACGACTCCGCATGTCCCTGCAGGAGAAACTTCTTACTTACTACCGGAACCGGGCAGCCATCCCTGCTGGAGAGCAGGCTCGGGCCAAGCAAGCTGCTGTGGACATATGTGCCGAGCTGCGGAGCTTCCTGCGGGCCAAGTTGCCTGACATGCCACTTCGGGACATGTACTTGAGTGGCAGTCTCTATGATGACCTACAGGTAACAAGGGGGTTCTCATGTGGGGTGGGTTTGGGGACTGACCATGTGCTTCTCACAAATGTTGGTACAGAAGATCAGTGTCCCAGGCTTGCTGGAAAGACCAAGGTCTTGGTTTCCAAATCCTGCACACTGCAGCAGCATTTAGAGATCCATATTGTCATTGTTTGCCCTTAATCCTTTTTCATTTTTTTAGTCATATTTAACAACTTATAGCTATAAGGGGCCTCTTGTTTCCTATATTCTTGTCCCATCTCTTTCTAGTTTTTTCCCTTTAGGTAGATTGATAAGGTGATATGAAAGAATCCTTTTTTTTTTTTTTTTTTTTTTTTTGAGACAGAGCCTCAAGCTATTGTCTTGGGCAGAGTACCATGGTGTCACAGCTCACAGCAACCTCAAACTCTTGGGCTTAAGTGATTCTCTTGCTGCAGCCTCCTGAGTAGCTGGTTTATAGGCACCTGCCATAATGCCTGCTATTTTTTGGTTGTAGTTGTCATTGTTTGGTAGGCCCGGGCCGGATTCGAACCCTCTAGCTCTGGTGTATGTGGCTGGCGCCTTAGCCGCTTGAGCTACAGGCGCCACCCTGAAAGAATTTTTTTTATTTTTATTTTTTTTGAGACAGAGCCTCAAGCTGTCACCCTGGATAGGGTGCTGTGGCATCACAGCTCACAGCAACCTCCAATTCCTGGGCTCAAGCGAGTCTCCTGCCTCTGCCTCCCAAGTAGCTGGGATTATAGGTGCCCGCCACAACGCCCGGCCATTTTTTTTGGTTGCAGCCGTCATTGTTTGGTGGGCCCGGGCTGGATTCAAACCTGCCAGCTCAGGTGTACGTGGCTGGTGCCTTAGCCCGTTGAGCCACAGTGCCGAGCCCTGAAAGAATTTTTAATTCCCGTTCTTATTTTTTGAGACAGAATCTCACTTTGTCACCTTCAATAGTGTGCTGTGGCGTCATGGCTCACAGCAACCTCAAACTCTAGAGCTCAAGTGATTTCTCTTGCCTCACCCTCCCAAGTAGCTGGGACTACAGGCACCAGCCACAACACCTGGCTATTTTTAGAGGCAAGGTCTCGCTCTGGCTCAGGCTGGTCTTGAACCTGTGAGATCAGGCAGTCCACCCACTTGAGCCCTCCCAGAGTGCTACGATTATAGGTGTGAGCTACCGTGCCCAGCCTTTTTTTTTTAGAGACAGAGTCTCACTTTGTTGCCCTCAGTAGAGTGCTGTGGCGTCACAGCTCACAGCAACCTCCAACTCTTGGGCTTAGGCGATTCTCTTGCCTCAGCCTCCCGAGCAGCTGGGACCCTGCCCAGCCTTTTAATTCCCATTCTTACTGGGGGAGTACAAGATAGTGAGAAGTGTGTTTGGAGAAGCATGTCTCCGAGCAAAGTAAACCCCTTAAAACCTTCTTAATTCTTCTCCAACAGGTGGTGACAGCTGACCACATTCAACTCATCGTGCCCCTTGTGCTGGAGCAGAACCTATGGTCATGCATCCCTGGTGAGGACACCATCATGAACATCCCTGGCTTCTTCCTGGTTCGTCGTGAAAATCCAGAGTACTTTCCTCGTGGTAGTAGTTACTGGGACCGCTGTGTAGTAGGGGGCTACCTCTCCCCAAAGACAGTGGCAGACACGTTTGAGAAGGTAGTGGCTGGCTCCATCAACTGGCCAGCCATAGGGTCCCTTTTGGACTATGTGATCCGACCGGCACCATCCCCAGAGGCCCTGATACTAGAGGTGCAGTATGAGCGTGACAAGCATCTTGTCATTGACTTCTTGCCATCAGTGACTCTTGGTGACACAGTCTTGGTGGCCAGACCACACCGGCTAGCGCAGTATGACAACCTGTGGCGGCTGAGTCTGCGCCCTGCCGAGACGGCACGCCTGCGGGCTTTGGACCAAGCCGACTCAGGCTGCCGATCTCTGTGCCTCAAGATCCTCAAGGCCATATGCAAATCTACTCCGGCTCTGGGCCACCTCACTGCCAGCCAGCTAACGAACGTCATTCTCCACTTGGCCCAGGAGGAGGCTGACTGGTCTCCAGATGTGCTGGCTGATCGTTTCCTGCAGGCCCTGAGGGGACTCATCAGCTACTTAGAGGCTGGTGTCCTGCCCAGTGCCCTAAACCCCAAGGTGAACTTATTTGCAGAGCTGACCCCTGAAGAAATAGACGAATTGGGTTACACTCTTTATTGCTCATTGTCTGAGCCAGAGGTGCTGCTGCAGACATAGGGCAGGCAAAGGCCAAAGCAGGTGTCTGGTGGTCAGGCCCTGGATTCTCCTTAGAAATTCTTGGCTACATAGTTGGTGCCTCACAGGGTCCCTAGGTGCCTCCTGTCTTGCTGGTTGTCACCCTGGTCACTTCATACTGGTTAGAATGACATCTCTTAGTCTCCTATTTTCTCACCCAACACTTTTCTATTTCTGTTACCAAACACTGTGCTCCCTACTCCCCCCTGCTCCGGCCTGATTTTTCTGGAATGAATTGAGGAAGTGAAGTGCTGGCCTGAGCTAATGAGACCACTTGGTGTTTTGCATTTTGCCCCAGGTTTCCTGCTTCTGTCTGCCCTGCCCTTTTGCCTTTTCCTAGTCACTGTGTTTTCTTTTTCTCTCTTGTCCATGCCTTCTGTTTTGCTCTTGTCCCTGGAGCATATCTGCCTAATTAAGATGTTGCCTTTTAGTTGAATGTCACTGAAAAGCTCTGACAGCATGCTTCTAAGCTGAACTCTGCAGAGTGAGTGCTAAAATAGTATTTAGGGTTTCTGGGGGTCAGGCTGGTGGAAGAGCTGGCCTTTGACCCTGGTTCCTGGAAAAGAAGTCCATTCCTCCATCTCCTGACCAACTCCCATTCATAAGTACTGAGAAGTTCTCTCATGGGAACACTTACTTACTCACAGGATAAACTGGATGCAAAGTTGTCTGAAGCTTGTGTTTCTTAGTGGCCATCAGAGAGAGTGCAGAGTGGGGGAACCAGAGCTGATTAAGAGGGTCTGGTGGAAGGTTCGAGTGTCCACTCCTTATCTGTAGCTGCGGGGGTTGTACAGACAGGGAAGGGGATGCCGCTTCTCATCCCTTTCCTTGCTTTATTGCCAATTAGGACAAGGCCTTGAAGAGGAACACAGCCTTAGCAGTAGAGATTGAGGGAGGTCACCAGGAAGTTTAATGTCACCTGGAAAATCCAGTCACCATCTGGGGCTTGGTGACCATGTTTTCTCCCGACAGGCCTTGCTTTCCTAGGATGTTGCCTTAGAGCAAGAACAGGCCCCATGACCAGCCCTTCATCCCCCAGTATCTGCCATAGAAATGCTAGAGGGGTGTTAGCTAAGCTCTTCCGGTACTGCCAGAGGCGTGAGGGCAAGTGAACGTGCACAGACCTCTTCCCTGTCCTGTTTCTCACCCAGCATCTGGGGAGATCGGTGCTAGCTAGGAAGAGAGAGTACATGGATAAAAACATAAGAGAGGGAGGTGGGTACTTCCTCCTTTCCTTCTTTCCTGCTGCTAAAATTGCACTATTTATTGCAATGTAAATGTATCCTGAAGGTGGGGAGGAATTGTTTAATACACCATGTCAGTATGTCTTATTTTGTGTTTTTTTCCTGTTTGTGGCAAGAGGCTGATGATGATTCTGTTTCTCATCTGCCCATCCAGTATTTTGTCGTCCTCCCATCAGGTCGTCTTATTTTTCTATTCTTACTACCTCTCCATCAGTGGTATTTTGGTCAAGCTCTCTGCAGCTGCCTCATTCCTTCCCAGTGACAGTGACAGGTAAGGACTCCTTAAATAGCATTGCCACTTCAGCAACCCTCTGAATTTAGGGTAGAGGTTCCTGCCCCACTTTTGTAATAGATTAGAAGTCTGAAGAACTAGGGTTAACTTTTACTAAATTCAGAGATTTTTCTCCCTTTTTTCAAGCTAAGAACCTTGAGAGACATTCTCTAGGCTGCCTATTCATCAGCATCAAATGGATATTTAAAGACCTACTACATGCCAGGAATACCCTGATGAATAGTATTGAGGGTATTGGGTGTAGCCTGACATTGAGGGTACACCCATCTGTGTCCATTAGAGAGAAGGGAGAGGAGAAGACTGATCGAATGTTGCAAAAGGATATATATATATATATTTTTTTTTTTTTTTTGCAAAAGGATATATTATTATTCCTTGAGATTAAGGATTTTGTTTTCCTGCCACGAGTATTATAAAACTTAAAACAGTTTTCCAGGGGGCGGCACCTGTGGCTCAGCGAGTGGGGCGCCAGCCCCATATGCCAAAGGTGGCGGGTTCAAACCCAGCCTCGGCCGAACTGCAAAACAGAAAAATAGCTGGGCATTGTGGCAGGCACCTGTAGTCCCAGCTACTTGGGAGGCTGAGGCAAGAGAATCGCCTAAGCCCTGGAGTTGGAGATTGCTGTGAGCTGTGTGACGCCACGGCACTCTGCTGAGGGCGATAAAGTGAGACTCTGTCTCTACAAAAAAAACCAAAAGTTTTCCCAAGCTGACCAAATTCCACATAAAATGTTGAAAGGAGAGCTCAAAAAGAAAAGATTTTAGAGACGTCTTCGAGAGTCCTAAGTTATTTAAGCCAAGTATAATTGTAATTTTAGGAAGGGAAATAAGTTCATCTCCTCTCTCTTTTTTTTTTTAAAGATATAATACTTGATTGAGTGTTTAAAATGTCTTTGGGAGACATTATGAATTTTAGCACACAGCTCTTTCAGTGGTTTATGCAAGGCCAAAGAGCAAATAAAAATATATATTTCATGAAACACATCTGCATGGGGTGCCAGGGAGATCACATCTTGGAGCATCAGAGGTTTGTAATATGTGGATACAGGGTGGCATGAGTAATAGCCCTGATTCCAGGCCTGCTCAGGTGACCCTGAGTCAGAATGAGTCCAGGGTCTCTGAAATCAGGGACCTATCGCTGTGGTCCCGTCTCTGCTTCACCAAATGCCTATGATTGTCGAGTGCGGATTTCTCTCTTCTACAGCTGTCAGAAGCATCTGGGTTTCCTCATCAAAACTAGTTTTTGGCAGCCTGTGTGCTCTCTGGACCTTATCAAAGAGATCTTGCCTACCCATCCCGCGAAATATCCTTAAGGTCAAATTCCATGCTTGCTGTGCCTCATATTGCTAGATGAGCAGGTTGGCCAGTTCTTCCTGGGATGATTTTTTCTACTTTGGTCCAGGAAATGTGCTTGAGTTCAAGTTTCAAAGTCTCTTGCTTGAAATGCACCTTAAATTTTTTGAACTCCTTCTCATTGAGCTCCTCTAGATACCATACGAGCCCAAAATCAGAGAAGAAAGATGACACCATCTCATCCCGGCCACAAAAACCAATCACTCCAGGACTTCCCAGTTGGTCTGTGATGAAGGGCAGCTGGACCTGGGAGAAAGAAGTCTGTGGTGCCCTTTGATTGGCCAGTGACTCACTCCTGCCCCATTGGCTAGGGAGGGTTGCTTGGGACTTCATTTTGGGGTTAATCTGTAGCACATCTCTCAGCTTGTTTTCTAGGGCCTCAACCTCGGAATCCAGCTCCCCCTGCCGATTAGGAGTACCTGGAGGTATGCACAGTTCTGGTGCTCCGGGATTACCAACATAGTCCAGACAGATAGAACATCTGCTTGCTTCATTAAAGTGTTCGGCCATGACCCTGTCTTTCCTCCACTAGGCTCCTTTGTTCATCTCCTCTCTTAAAGAGGATCTTTTTAAGACCATTTCTGATTTTTAACTATGCTTCATAAAACCAAACCATAACTTTGTCATTTTATAAGCAAGAGCCTCTTAGAAGTCCTGAGAATGAGAAGTGATGGGGATTCTTTTTATTTGCAGTTTTTGGTTGGGGCTGGGTTTGAACCCACCACCTCTGGCATATGGGGCCGACGCCCTACTCCGTTGAGCCACAGTCACCAGCCAGTGATGGGGATTCTTAGCCCTGGTTTTGGGGCAGGGGAGGTTTGCTGACCATGACTGGGCAAGTTATTCTTTTTGTTGCCATTTCTTTGTAAAATCTGGAAGGTAGCCCATAGCCAGGTGCTTTGAGATTCTTGGATGAGAAGTGGCAATATTCTGCACATACACATCCTTTTTCTAATCTTTGGGGAAAGATGGAGTGGCTTTCTCCATAATTCTGCCTTCTGTTCATTAACACTCACTTTTGCCTAAAGTAATAGTATCTGGAGATTCTTTTGCACCACCAAGGTTAGCAAACTACACACAATAGAACCTCTGTAAGTTGACCACTCAAGGGGCTGTAATAAACTGATTAATGTATGGTGGTGGTCTACTTAAGACTAGGCCTACTGTACTGATAAGTACTTGTGCATGTCCAGTCTATGAAAATTAAGTCAGCTTGAAGTTGGTGGTCATTGTAGGGAGGTGGTCAACTATGGAGGTTCTACTGTACTTAGCGTAATGCTTAAAAAACACACTCATCATTACATTAAGCTTAATCAGTCCCAGCATTTATTTTGGTTCCTTCCTATTGCTTTTTCCTAAAAAAATGAGTTCAGGCAACAATATTTATAACATTAAATGCTTGGTTGTGACTTAAAAAAAAAAATTAACAATTTGAACCTCTTATTTGGAAAAGCTGCTAAACAGGGGTGAGACCCACAGTTTGCTAGGTCTCAGCTCCTTATAGCCTACCTGTCACACACTAGAATAGCCAACTCTGTTCCCAACTACTCCATTCAAGTTGATAGCTTAAATGGTTTTGACAAGTAATCAGCTCTGGATCCTGCACAGGCCCTGAGGGGTTCTGTAAATAGGGGTTCCTGCATGTGTCCCAGGCTCTCTGCCAAGGTATTTCCTTGGGACTGAGAAGTTCTGATTTTGGAGGATTTATTAAAACTATGCTCTTGGGTGGCACCTGTGGTTCATGGAGTAGTGTGCTGGCCCCATATACCGACGGTGACAGGTTCAAACCCAGCCTTGGCCAAACTGCAAAACAGAAAAATAGCTGGGCGTTGTGGTGGGCGCCTGTAGTCCCAGCTACTCGGGAGGCTGAGGCAAGAGAATCGCCTAAGCCCAGGAGTTGGAGGTTGCTGTGAGCTGTGT